>JAXQQM020064134.1:0-60342 GCA_034641835.2 Pinus albicaulis
TGAAAAAGTGATGGAATGAAGGTGATAAAAGTGAAATGAGGTTGTGAATGAAGTGAAAATATATGTCATTTTAAAGACATTTTGGAGACCCAACATAACCCCCAACTAGAGTGATTGCATGTCCTCATGCAAATATTGCATTAATTCCTTTGATTTTCTTGCACTAACTTTGCTTTTGAATGAGCTTGGCTTATATCAATTCTCCTTAAAATTTGTATTTGATTATATCTAACAATTTCATTTCTTTTTGCAAAGTATTCCTTGTCATAAATTGAATTGCAACACGTTTGGTTGGTTCTTGTGTGACAACCAAATTCTAATTGGTATTGGTTCTTGTGTTTCAATACCTTGTCTCTTTTTGTTGCAGCAAGGTTCATTTAACATATTAAGAATGCATCTTTAAATCAACCATACAATATGCTCATCATTTAGACATTACTTGCAAATCATATAAATTTTGAACCATAATGTAATCATAATTGATTAGGACAAGTATGTTAGGATGAAATGAAGTGAAATGGAATGAAGTGATATGGATGTCCCTTCCCCCTAACTAAAGGTTTTTTTCGGTTTTAATGAGAAAGGAAATATGGTGAAGTATTTTCCAGAATTGTAATTTCAGTACTCAAGGAATTGTATGAATAAAAGTTAGAAAATAACATACCTTTACTCACCTACGAAGTGGAAAAAATGTGCATATGTAGAGAAATTTTGGCTGTTGCAGGACCATGGAATAGAATGTAGAATTTCATCTTCTTCTTCGTTGCATAAATGGTGGAAGAGGTCATGAAAGTGGATCCTTTATTAATACTACTGAATTTGATCTGAAGTAAAAAATATTGTTGAATCTGCTACTGAATCATATAGTCTTCATGTTGTCTCATATCATGGCACAATTATTTCCATGTGAATAAATGTATCAATGTCAAACATGGAAAGAAGTCATTGGATTACTGGCCATTGATGAATGTCTTTAACCAATGAGAGGAAAACTCACCATTAATGTCAATGAGTGCCAAGGTACCTAAGCACATATTGCAACGTATGAATAGATGATTTGATGTCGAGCCACTTGCAAGATCCAACGATCAAGGGACATTGGTGTATTCCCGTTGCTCGTTGGCGAGAAGAATTTCCATTAATGCATGCAAGCCTGAAGGTACTAAAAGAGTACTCTAGTCTTAGACCTAGATAAGGTGCTCATGTCGATAGGACAAGACTTGTTAGAAGGGAGGCCTTAATGAATCATCCATCGTCTAACATGAGTAGGAAACAATAATTTGATGATCATAGATAAAATATTTGTGATTGAAGAAGGGTTTATTAACGGAAAAGGAAAAAGAACAATCAACATGTAAGTGAGCTGACTGATTTTATTGATGGATTAGGAGTGGATGGAAGTAAATGAAATGTGAATGGAAAGTGAACATGAATTAAGAATGAATGTGAATGGAAAATATGAAGGGAACATGTGACTCTTGAAAGGAAAAATGATTGTGATTTGTTTAATGAAAATGCTTGAATCAATTGTAAGCATTGAGAGACGGAAAATAATGGCATTTATGGATGCGACAGAAATGTAATTTTCTTCTTAATTATTTTCTTGAAATTGGTATTTTAAAACCAATCATGCACAAATTGATTCTCTTCGATCATCTCGCAACCTGCAAAAAACTTGGCACTAACATTGCAATAAAACGTAATAGTATTTGATAGAGAAGTAATCAGTTTCTCTTGATACACACCAAAAAAAAAAACATAATTAATGCCAAATAAAACAGATTCTAAGGAAATAAAATAAAAATCAAATGCACTTTATTTTGTTAGGACGATGCATATTAGATTCCTCGTTTCTTTGCTTGAGGTCCAATTTCAATGATTTTAATCATAAATCTAGTTTTTGAAACATTTACAAAAATGACCATTATTTTTTATGAATCATAACAAAAGTGAAATTTTAATAATGCTGACAAAAAAATGAATTCAACTTCCATTATAAATCCATCAAAATGAATTCAAATTCCATGAAAAATCCATCAAGTCAACTGCAAATAAGGCGCCCTCATACTCTTTATTATTATCATTATTATTTATTTATTTATTATTTTTTTTTTAATAAAACCACTGTAATACAAATAAATTTGACTGATATTATTATGGAAAAGCATGGGATTCCAAATTAACTACAGATATTGCGATAAAACGTAAATTCAAACATCCCCATGTAATCTTGTGTTGATTAGCTGCAGAATTATTTTTCAGCTACAGAATTGCGCAGTTTATGTAGCTAAAATCCTAAACAAACAGTTAAGTACACACAACTATGAATAAATAATCAGTTCAACCTTGAAATTAAGTAGTACTTCTTCCAGAAAAAATTAGCCAATACCCTATTTGCTTTATTGATGCATTAAATAAATTTTATTAAAAAGAGAAATTTTCAGAAATTTATTGCCTTCAGATGTTGACACCGTAGTCATGTTTGTTGTTCAGTCTGCAAGACTCAAAGAAATATTATGATCATGTATGGAAAATTTGTGCCTGAATTTTTATTTTTATTTATTTATTCTAAAGATTACTGCTTCATACAATTGTCAAGCAGAAAACCATCATTGTTCACTACATGGATTTTCTAGAGAGCATTTTACAGTAATGAGATTTCTGGTTTCTATTTTTAAGATTGGAAAGAGAGTATATAAGACCACATGAAATAATACTATGGATCCATGGTTCTCAAATAATCAACTTTTTCAGAATACAATTTCAGATATCCTTCACTATGTTTAGCATTTTAAACAATTATTGATGGTATCATTGGTGGGCAAAGCTTGATTCCTAAGTAATAGAAACAAGAAGATAAATATGTTTCATTTGCTTGCAGACCTTCGAGGATGGTGAGTTTTTAGAAAACCAATTTCACAGATTTCTCTTATCCACCTCCTATAGAAGAAAATAAAAAAGTACCAATGATTTCTCAAGTTCTCTGATCTTGACAGAAAGCTGAGACTTTTGTTGTTCAATTAGATTTATTTGTTCCTCCTATTGAACCTGCTCTCAATATCACTGCAATACTGTCAACAATGCATGGCAAGACTAACAAAGCATATCATAATAGAATCATCTTGGATGAATTTTTTTTTGTTGGAAATAACATAAGCGAGTTGGTGAAAACATACTACCCAAAGTTTTTAGCAACAAATCACTTGAAAATTCAAATGGATCCACCATTGGAACAACAAATGTAGGCACATATATCGTGGAGGAATGCATATATAAACGAGTTGCTCAGTAGCTCAGGCACCACTCTCTCCCATGGATCAGGTAAACCGGATCTGATCCTTCCATCATGGCCGCAACTAGAGTATGCATTAAATTAAAAATCATTTTTTTCTCACGGAGTCTGCAAACTAAGGCTTCAAAGAACCTTAAAAATATCTCAAAGGGTAGTGAATTTCAGAAAATTTATTGTGAGGAACACAATTTACCCCGTTCTAAAGAAAACCCATGTTTTAGTTTTCTCAGATTCGCCCCTAGTTAGTCACAAAATGTGTTTTAAAATGACTGGGTCAAAACTGGTGCATTTTTTGGCAATTGCTTTTGGTTTGACGACCGGATTTGTGATATGGAATGAACCGTTGATGTCTTTGGGAAGTAGAGATGGCTCACTAGGGTAGATAGCGTAGCGTTCCCTGCTCAAATTGTAAGAAGGAAAAAATAACAAGAATCAATAGAAGAATGAATGAAAAATGTTGAAAAATATGGATAAAATCAGTCTTCATACAACCAGAAAAAAAAACCCAATATCATATCCAGACAGCGTCACAAACATCTCTCCCATAAGAGCATTCCACTCTATGCATAAAAAAAGATCCTTCCAAAGTCTTTGAACAGAAATAAGGATGCAAGAAAGTCCCTTGCTCTTGAGGCCAACTCCAATCCAAAACGGACCTCCAAATTCCTCAAATCCTGCATCTATTTTCACAAATTATGATATATTAAACAAGAAAAATGGGGTTGCGACATTGATAACACCCCTACACAGGACCTCACATTTTACTGTTGGTTTCGCCCTACGTTTCCAGTTTCTCACAAAATACACACACACACACACACACACATATATAAGTCCATTGTCACGTATAATACCAATAAATATCCATACAAAATGAAAAATCCATTTGTGTAGCTAGAGGAAAGGAAATAAATGTGTTCATAGCCGCAATCAAAGGTGGATCATATAGCTTGCGTGACCAAATAATGAAAGCGGACAAGACAACTTGGCATAACTGAAGTATTGGGATGTAGATTTTAATGATCCTGATTTTCATGGATTTTGAGAATTTTATAACTCTATTAATAACAAAGACCAGGATCAGGATTATCTCTTGCATTTATTTCCATGAAAGAATTCTCTGAAAATTTCCTTGCAAATTTTTAGAAAATGGGAGAACCACTGAGAAAAAAAAATTCGAAAAAAATTTGTCAACGTTGATTTTTGTTTTGTTTGTCAAACTCTAAAAACTAATTTTATTTTGTCAAAGTCTAAAAACTAATAAAAATTTTATACAAAAAATGATTTAAAAAAATGAAATAAATTAATTGAAAAATGAAAATGAAGTTAAATTAAAAACTAATCCCTATGTATGATAGGTAAAATGAAATTTAAAAAAATGATGTTCTAGATTGAAAACTTATCCCTATGTACGCCTTCCCGGCAACGACGCCAAAATGTAGAGGCAATTTAATTTATTAAATTCCTTAACATAAATTATCAACCCGGGGGTCTATGGACTTGCGAGGAGCACATGCACTATATGTGCTAGAGATTAGTTTCCAATTTCAAAAAAAATTCTTAACCTATTAAATGAAAAAAAATGACAATCCAATTAAATCTATTCTAGAAAGCGGTAGAAATTTTAATCTAATAACTGAAAAAAATGATAATTGACATAAGAACAAATTTATTCTAGAAAGAAATAAATCTATTCTAGAAAACAATAAATCACACCATACTTCCAGAAGTAAAAGAAAATCAATTGTGAGAATTAAAAAGCACAATTTGCAGAAATGAAATAACTATTCTAAGCATACTTGCAGAAATTGAAATGACTAATCTAAAGCACTCTTGCATGAATTTAAATCATTAATCTAAGCACACTTTGCAAAAATTGAAACATACTTGCATGAAATTAAAATGCAACACTAAAGCATACCTGTAGAATGGAAAAAACACACTTCATTGAAAATCAAAGGAACGTCATATATTATATGAATTCCCAAATTACATCAACAAAAAGCATCTACAAATATCAAATTAAACTCTATGCCACAAATCTACTATTAAATTCTATCTATCTCATTATATCCTCACTTTACATCTCCTTCCATGATTCCAAACTTCTCCAATATTACAAGTTTCACATTACAAATTCTTCCTCTCCCCATGAAAGGAGAATGTTCTCTTATTTATACAAAAATTAAACAACTACTTCATTAATGGCAATGCATGATTCTATCCTTATATCCCTAAGAATTGTATAGAGTTACAATCCAAATAGATAATGATGAGACACATATCCTCTTTGACATTTATCCAAATCTCCTTCCATATATTGAAAAGAATTATGTATATGTCATTTTTCTAATTTTTAACAATTAATTCACTATAAATACTTGAAAAATATAACTTAGGAAAATATCATTATAAACCCATATGATGATGGAAATGTAGGTTTATATAATGAAAAAGTGATGAAATGAAGGTGATAAAAGTGAAATGAGGTTGTGAATGAAGTGAAAATATATGTCATTTTAAAGACATTTGGAGACCCAACATACCCCCCAACAAGAGTGATTGTGTGTCCTCATGCAAATATTGCATTAATTCCTTTGATTTTCTTTCACTGTCTTTGCTTTTGAATGAGCTTGGATAATGTCAATTCTCCTTAAACTTTGCATTTGATTATATTTGACAATTTCATTTCTTTTTTCAAAGTATTCCTTGTCATACATTGAATTGCAACATGTTTGGTTGGTTCTTGTGTGACAACCAAATTTTAATTGGTATTGGTTCTTTTGTTTCAATACCTTGTCTCTTTTTGTTGCAGCAAGGTTAATTGAACATATTAAGAATGCATCTTTAAATCATCCATACGATATGCTCATCATTTAGGCATTACTTGAAAATCATATAACTTTTTAACGATAATGCAATCATAATTTATTAGGACAAGTATGTTAGGATGAAATGAAGTGAAATGGAATGAAGTGATATGGTTGTCCCTCCCCTCCCCCTAAGTAAAGGTGTTTTCGTTTTTAATGAGAAAGGAAATATGGTGAAGTATTTTCCAAAATTATAATTTCAGTATTCAAGGAATTGTATGATTAAAAGCTAGAAAAAAACATACCTTTACTTACCTAAGAAGTGGAGAAACAATGCATATGTAGAGAAATTTTGGCTGTTGCCGGATGATGGAATTGAATGTGGAATTTCATCTGCTTCTTGGTTGCATAGATGGTGGATGAGGTTGTGAAAGTGGATCCTTCTTTATTGCTACAGAATTTGCTATGAAGTACAAAATATTGTTGAATATGCTATTGAATCATATAGTCTTCATGTTGTATGATATCATGGCATAATTCTTTCCATGTGAATAAATTTGTCGTTGTCGAACATGGAAAGAAGTCATTGGATTACCGACCATTGATGAATGTCATTAACCAATGTGAGGCAAACTCACCATTAATGTCAATGAGTGCCAAGGTACCTAAGTACATCTTACAAAGTGTTAATATATGAGCTGACATCAAGCCACTTGCAAGATCCAACGATCAAGGGACATTGGTGTATTCCCATTGTTCGTTTGCGAGAAGACTTGCCATTAAGGCATGCCAGCCTCAAGGTACTAAAAGAGTACTCTAGTCTTAGACCTAGATAAGGTGATGATGTCGATAGGAAAAAACTTGTTAGAAGGGAGGCCTTAATGAATCCTCCATCATCTAACACGAGCAGGAAAAATAATTTGATGATCATAGGTAAAAGATTTATGATTGAAGCAGGGTTTATTAGCAGAAAAGGAAAAAGAGAAATCAACATGTAAGTGAGCTGACTGATTTTTTTTATGGATTAGGATTGGATGGAAGTAAATGAAATGCGAATGGTCAGTGAACGTGAATTAAGAATGAATGTGAATGAAAAATACGAAGGGAACATGCAACCCTTGCAAGGAAAAATGATTGTGATTTGTTTAATGAAAATGCTTGAATCAATTGTAAGCGTTGAGAGGCTGAAAATAATGGAATTTATGGAGGTGACATAAATGTATTTTTCTTCTTACTGCTTTTCTTGAAATTGGTCTTTTAAAACCAATCATGCTCAAATTGATTCTCTTCGATCATCCTACAACCTACATAAAACTTGGCACTAACATTGTAATAAAACGTAAGAGTATTTGATAGAGAAGTGATTAGTTTCTTTTGATACAAATGCAAAAAAAATGCATAATTAATGCCAAATAAAACAGATTCTATGGAAATCAAATAAAAATCAAATGCACTTTATTTTTTCAGGAAAACGATGCATCTTAGATTCCCCTTTTCTTTGCTTGAGGTCCAATTTCAATGATTTTAATTATAAATCTAGTTTCTAAAACATTTACAAAAATGGCCATTGTTTTTTATGAATAATAACAAAAGTGAAATTTTAAAAATGTCGACAAAAAAACTGAATTCAGCTTCCATTATAAATCCATCAAGTCAACTGCAAATAATTCGCCCTCATACTCTTTTTATTATTATGATTATGATTATTATTTATTTATTTATTTATTTTTAATAAAACCACTATAATATCCCGGATGCGGGTGCAGATGACAACGCATAAGGTGATGGGATGGGGGTGCGGCATGCCGGGGAGACACCTGCCCACCCGCAAGGAGGCTGACATTCGTCTTTTAAAGTTGGCTACTCTGTGTTTAATGGCATTTACTCCTAGCGATAGTAACATTCTCAACTCCGCTCCTCGACACGATCTCACGTGTTGCAACATGTCTCGGCCTTCAGCTCATATAATGGTGGTTTATTGCAGAGGGTTTATTGTTGCACGGTCGTTTGGATTGATATTATGGAGCGCTGCTCTGGTTCGGATCATTTTCCCTCGCCAGTTAATCAGTGGTGCACCCCGGATGCTGGGCTCTCAAATGTGCGCACGACTACTCGCAAGCGGAGCAGGTTGAATTACTGTCTAGATTTCAGAGATAATCTCCACTTCTCTCATGCTGGATTCTATGTGCTTGCTTCTATCTCCCTGCAATCTCATACGCCTCTGTCCTCTGTCAGTCCGGCACTTCCTTTGCTTCTTGGCCCTTCTGTCTCGACGGAGAATATGCCTTTCCTTCGGCAAAGAATGAGATGCCGAAGAGGCACCAACAGACGCCAGCTTCGGCGTTCTCCCTCCACCTCCAGCACCTCCTCTGCGTCTTCCTCCCATTCGGATAGCCAAACCAGAGTTCAGAGAGGTCGCTTGCTCCGCTCGGGTCGTCGCCTTGATTCCCCCAATCATCCAAATCTCCCTGCACAAACCCATACCGCGCACTTTTCCTTCAATTTTTCACTCAATCAACCTCAGGTTACTGCCTCCATCACTGTTGTCTTCCGCGAAGAGCCTCAGGCAGCTGCTCCCAGTTCACGCCTGGCGGGGCTGAGAAACTCGGAGGCTCAGACCTCGGGTCTGAATGTTGGGTCGATGCACCCAGAGAGTATGGATTTGCAGGGTCAGGGGTGCAAGGCTATGCAGGATCCGGCGAGCAAGGAGTTGCTAGGTCAGCCAAGCGGGATGAAAGATGTGGACATGGTACAAGGCGACATTAGGCAAGCGAGCGAGGCGCAGGTGGCTCCACCACCCTCTAGGAGGGTGGTCACCTCCATTGCGGACCTGTACAAGGACGACGGGGAACCGGATGAACTCTGGTGCAGAGTCGTAGCTGAGCCTTCTAATGAGTAGTTCCACCTTCTCAATTTGGTTTTTTTTTGCTATGTTTGCTATGTTTCGGCCCTTAATCTCGGGCTTGTTTTTGAGTTTTCTGCAGTTTCAGTTCATGTATTAGTTTTTACTAGATGTGGGTTCCAGAAACTAAACTCCATGGCTCCCTTGCGTGGGAATTATCTTGAAAACAATTTAACACTGGTTTCCCTCTTGAAGGGCAGTGTTCATCACTGGTTTTTTTGTTCAAAATGCCACAACACTGGGCAATGATCAGGCTTCGGCCTGCTGTATTTTACTTCCTCTGTTAATAGATTACTTTTACTTAGAAAAAAAAACCACTATAATACAAATCAATTTGACTGAAATTATTGAGAAAAAGCATGGGATGCCAAATTAACTACAAATCTTGCGATAAAACGTAAGTTCAAACATCCACATGTAATCTTGTGTTGATTAGCTGTAGAATTGTTTTTCAGCTGCAAAATTGCATAGTTTCTAGAGCTAAAATCCTGAACAAACAGTTAAGTACACACAAATATGAATAAATCATTAGTCCAACCTTGAAATTATGTAGTACTTCTTCCAGAAAAATTAGACAATACCCTACTTGATTTATTGATGCAGTAACCAACTTTTATTAAAAAGAGAAATTTTCAAAAATATATTACCTTCAAATGTTGACAACGTAGTCGTGTTTGTTGTTCTGTCTGCAAGACTCAAAGAAATATTATGATCATGTATGGAAATATTGTGCCAATTTTTTTTTATTATTTTTCCCCTGAAGATTACTGCTTCATACAATTGTCAAGCCGCAAACTATCCTTTTTCACTACATGGATTTTCTAGAGAGAATTTTACAATAATGAGATTTCTGGTTTCTATTTTTAAGATCAGAAAGAGAGTACATAAGACCACAGGAAATAATACTATGGATCCATGGTTCTCAAATGATCAACTTTTTCAGAATACAATTTCAGATATCCTTCACTATGTTTAGCATTTTAAACAATTATTGATGGTATCATTGGTAGGCAAAGCTTGATTCCTAAGTACTAGAAACAAGAAGATAAATCTGTTTCATTTTCTTGCAGACCTTCGAGGATGGTGAAGTTTCAGAAAACCAATTTCACAAATTTCTCTTATCCACCTCCTATAGAAGAAAATAAAAAAGTACCGATGATTCCTCAAGTTCACCAATCTTGACAGAAAGCCGAGACTTTTGTTGTTCAATTAGATTTATTTGTTCCTCGTATTAAACCTACTCTCAATATCACTGCAATACTGTCACCGATGCATGGAAAGACTAACAAAGCATATCATAATAGAATCATTTTGGACGCAAAATTTTTGGTTTGAAATAACATAAGCGAGTTGGTGAAAACATACTACCCAGAGTTTTTAGCAACAAATCACTTGAAAATTCAATTGGATCCACAATTGGAACAAAAACTGTAGGCACATCTATCACAGAGCTATGCATCTATCAATGAGCTACTCAGTAGCTCAAGAACCACTCTCTCCTGTGGATCAGGTAACCAGATTTGATCCTTCCAGGATGGCCGCAACTAGACTCTACATTAAATTAAAAATCATTTTTTTTCTCACGGAGTCTACAAACTAAGGCTTCAAAGAACCTTAAAAATATCTCAAATGGTAGTGAATTTCAGAAAATTTATTGTGAGGAACACAATTTACCCCATTCTAAAGAAAACCCATGTTTTAGTTTTCTCAGATTCGCCCCTAGTTAGTCACAAAATGTGTTTTAAAATGATTGAGTCAAAACTGGTGCGTTTTCTAGCAATTGCTTTTGGTGCGATGACTGGATTTGTGATCTGGAATGAATCATTGATATCTTTGGGAAGTAGAGATGGCTCACTAGGGTAGATAGCGTAGCGTGCCCTGCTCAAATTGTAAGAATGAATAACAAGAATAAATATAAGAATGAATGAAAAACGCTGAAAAAGATGGATAAAATCAGTCTTCATACAACCAGAAAAAAACCCAATATCAGATCCAGACAGCGTCACGAACATCGCTCCCATAAGAGCATTCCACTCTATGCATAAAAAAATATCCTTCCAAAGTCTTTGAATAGAAAGAAGGATGCAAGAAAGTCCCTTTCTCTTGAGGCCAAATCTAATCCAAAACAGACCTCCAAATTCCTCAAATCCTGCATCTGTTTTCACAAATTATGATATATAAAAGAAGAACGACGGGGTTGCTACATGGATAACTCCCCTACACAGGACCTCACATTTTACTGTTGGTTCCGCTCTACATTTCCATTTTCGCACAAAATACACACACACACACACACACACACATATAGTCAGTCCATTGTCATGTATAATACCAATAAATATCCACAAAAAATGAAAAATCCATTTGAGTAGCTAGAGGAAAGGAAATAAACTTGTTCATAGCTGCAATCAAAGGTGGATCATATAGCTTGTGTGACCAAATAATGAAATGGGAAAAGACAACTTGGCATAACTGAAGTATTGGGATGTAGATTTTAATGATCCTGATTTTCATGGATTTTGAGGATTTTATAACTCTATTAATAACAAAGACCAGGATTAGGATTATCTCTTGCATTTATTTCCATGAAATAGTTCTCTGAAAATTTCCTTGCAAATTTTTAGAAAATGGGAGAACAACCAAGAAAAAAAATTTCGAAAAAAAATTGTCAACGTTGATTTTTGTTTTGTTTGTCAAACTCTAAAAACTAATTTTATTTTGTCAAAGTCTAAAAACTAATTAAAATTTTATACAAAAAAAAGATATAAAAAATGAAATAAATTAATTGAAAAATGAAAATGAAATTAAATTAAAAACTAATCCCTATGTATGCTAGGTAAAATGAAATTTTAAAAAATGATGTTCTAGATTGAAAACTTATCCCTATGTATGCCTCCCTGACAACGACGCCAAAATGTAGAGGTAATTTAATTTCTTAAATTCCTTAACATAAATTATCAACCCGGGGGTCTGTGGACTTGCGAGGCACACGTGCACTATATGTGCTAGAGATCGGTTTCCAATTTCACAAAATAATTCTTAACCTATTAAATGAAAAAAATACAATCCAATTAAATCTATTCTAGAAAGCGGCATAAATTTTAATCTATTAAATGAAAAAAATGATAATTTACATAAGAACAAATTTATTCTAGAAAGCAATAAATCTATTCTAGAAAACAATAAATCACACCATACTTCCAGAAGTAAAAGAAAATCAATTGCGAGAATTAAAAAGCACACATTTGCAGAAATGAAATAACTATTCTAAGCATACTTGCAGAAATTGAAATGACTAATCTAAAGCACTCTTGCATGAATTTAAATCATTAATCTAAGCACACTTTGCGAAAATTGAAAGACACTTGCATGAAATTAAAATGCGACACTAAAGCATACCTGTAGAATGGAAAAAGCACACTTCATTGAAAATCAAAGGAACATCATATATTATATGAATTCCCAAATTACATCAACAAAAAGCATCTACAAATATCAAATTAAACTCTATGCTACAAATCTACCATTAAATTCTTTCTATCTCCTTACATCCTCACTTTACATCTCCTTCCACGATTCCAAACTTCTTCAATATTACAAGTTTCACATTACAAATTCTTCCTCTCCCCATGAAAGGAGAATGTTCTCTTATTTATACAAAAATTAAACAACTACTTCATTAATGGTGATCCATGATTCTATCCTTATATCCCTAAGAATCGTATAGAGTTACAATCCAAATAGGTAATGATGAGACACATATCCTCTTTGACCTTTATCCAAATATCCTTCCATATATTGAAGGGAATTCATATTTGAGCATTGGAGGCCACATAAAGGTGCCTTGGAAGCTTCCAAATTACCTACACATGTCATGAAACTCAAGCCACTTTTAAGTATTAGCATGTATATGTCATTTTTCTAATTTTTAACCATTAATTCACTATAAATACTTGAAAAATATAACTTAGGAAAATATCATTATAAGCCCATATGATGATGGAAATGTAGGTTTATATAATGAAAAAGTGATGAAATGAAAGTGATAAAAGTGAAATGAGGTTGTGAATGAAGTGAAAATATATGTCATTTTAAAGACATTTGGAGACCCAACATACCCCCCAACAAGAGTGATTACGTGTCCTCATGAAAATATTGCATTAATTCCTTTGATATTCTTTCACTGTCTTTGCTTTTGAATGAGCTTGTATAATATCAATTCTCCTTAAACTTTACATTTGATTATATTTGACAATTTCATTTCTTTTTTCAAAGTATTCCTTGTCATACATTGAATTGCAACATGTTTGGTTGGTTCTTGTGTGACAACCAAATTCTAATTGGTATTGGTTCTTTTGTTTTAATACCTTTTCTCTTTTTGTTGCAGTAAGGTTCATTGAACATATTAAGAATGCATCTTTAAATCAGCTATACAATATGCTCATCATTTAGGAATTACTTGAAAATCATATAAATTTTGAACCATAATGAAATCATAATTTATAAGGACAAGTATGTTAGGATGAAATGAAGTGAAATGGAATGAAGTGATATGGATGTCTCCCCCCCCCCAAGTAAAGGTGTTTTCGGTTTTAATGAAAAAGGAGATATGGCGAAGTATTTTCCAAAATTATAATTTCAGTATTCAAGGAATTGTATGATTAAAAGCTAGACAAGAACATACCTTTACTTACCTAAGAAGTGGAGAAACTGTGCATATGTAGAGAACTTTTGGCTGTTGCTGGATGATGGAATTGAATGTGGAATTTCATTTGCTTCTTGGTTGCATAAATGGTGGATGAGGTCGTGAAAGTGGATTCTTCTTTATTGCTATAGAATCTGCTATGAAGTACAAAATATTGTTGAATATGCTACTGAATCATATAGTCATCATGTCGTCTTATATCATGGCATAATTCTTTCCATGCAAATAAATCTGTCGATGTCGAACATGTAAAGAAGTCATTGGATTACCAACCATTGATGAATGTCATTAACCAATGTGAGGCAAACTCACCATTAATTTCAATGAGTGCCAAGGTACCTAAGTACATATTACAAAGTGTGAATATATGAGCTGACATCAAGCCACTTGCAAGATCCAATGATCAAGGGACATTGGTGTATTCCCATTGTTTGTTGGCGAGAATACTTGCCATTAAGGCATTCTAGCCTCAAGGTACTAAAAGAGTACTCTAGTCTTAGACCTATATAAGGTGATGATGTCGATAGGAAAAGACTTGTTAGAAGGGAGGCCTTAATGAATCCTCCATCATCTAACACGAGTAGGAAACAATAATTTGATGATCATAGGTAAAAGATTTATGATTGAAGCAGGGTTTATTAATAGAAAAGGAAAAAGAGAAATCAACATGTAAGTGAGCTGACTAATTTTATTGATGGATTAGAATTGGATGGAAGTAAATGAAATGTGAATGGTCAGTGAACGTGAATGAAGAATGAATGTGAATGAAAAATACGAAGGGAACATGCGACCCTTGCAAGGAAAAATGATTGTGATTAGTTTAATGAAAATTATTGAATCAATTGTAAGTGTTGAGAGGCGGAAAATAATGGCATTTATGGAGGCGACATAAATGTATTTTTCTTCTTAATTCTTTTCTTGAAATTTGTCTTTTAAAACCAATCATGCACAAATTGATTCTCTTCGATCATCCTACAACCTGCAAAAAACTTGGCACTAACATTGCAATAAAACGAAAGGGTATTTGATAGAGAAGTGATCAGTTTCTTTTGATACAAATGCAAAAAAAATGCATAATTAATGCCAAATAAAATAGATTCTAAGGAAATCAAATAAAAATCAAATGCACTTTATTTTGTCGGGAAAACGATGCATCTTAGAGTCCTTGTTTCTTTGCTTGAGGTCCAATTTCAATGATTTTAATTATAAATCTAGTTTCTGAAACATTTACAAAAATGACCACCGTTTTTTATGAATAATAACAAAAGTGAAATTTTAAAAATGTCGACAAAAAAACTGAATTAAGCTTCCATTAAAAATCCATCAAAATGAATTCAACTTCCATTATAAATCCATCAAGTCAACTGCAAATAATTCGCCTTCATACTCTTTTTATTATTATTATTATTATTTATTTATTTATTTTTAATAAAACCACTATAATACAAATCAATTTGACTGAAATTATTGAGGAAAAGCATGGCATGCCAAATTAACTACAAATCTTGCGATAAAACGTAAGTTCAAACATCCACATGTAATCTTGTGTTGATTAGTTGTAGAATTGTTTTTCAGCTACAAAATTGCACAGTTTTTGTACCTAAAATCCTGAATAGAAAGTTAAGTACTCACAACTATGAATAAATAATCAGTCCAACCTTGAAATTATATAGTACTTCTTCCAGAAAAATTAGACAATCCCCTGATTTTTTTTTTTTTTTCTAAGTTAGAGTAATCTATTAACAGTAGGAAATATAGTACATCAGGCTGAGGCCATAACAGTGCCTTCGTGGAGGCAATTCGAACAAACAGAGTCTAGTTTTTGGCTGCCCTTCTAGAGGGAAACCAGCCTGAAGAACCTTCAACAGAAAAAATCCCACGCAGGGGATCGAACCTGAGTAGCTTTGACTGAAAACTGAAAACATATACATTATATAGCAAATTAACAGGACCATGACAAAACTGGACCACTCTAAGAGCTAAGACTGGTCGCTGACAAAAAAGGACCATAGCAGAAGGAGACATTGGAACAACAAGACATTCCCTCAGAAAGGGCAGAGCAAAAACATGAGAAACAAGAAAGAAGGTCGAATTACTAATCAGGAGCGACCTCTTCGATCTTGCAACCGAAGTCTACTGGTGTGCCATGGGCTTGAGAGAGATCAACATTGTGAGGGACCTCTGAAGGAGTATCCGTCTGATGGGGCGGACCACGAGCCGAATCCTCATGCATAACCTCCCTGCGCTCACTTGTCTGTCCCCTCGAGTCAAGCAACACATCTTCCAGGTTGGCGCCATCGACAGGAGCAGAATCATCCGGCGGATTCTCAGGCTGGGGCTCCTCCAGGAAAACAACAGAGATGGCGACTGAAAATCTTGGTCTATCACGGGCGCAATCAAACGAAAAGAGAGCCGTATGGGACTGTGCAGGCAGCGCGTCCCCAGAGGGCGAATCGAGCCTGTGCCCAGAGCGAAATTGGCGGCCATGGAAGAGGCGATGTAGGTTCTCGGAGGGCAGAGAGATATCAGAAGGAGAAGTGGATGTGGAAGGCGAGCGCCTCCTGGCGGAACGTGAAGAACCCCGCCTGCAACGCATCCTCTGTCTCAAACGGGGCATGTCTGCAACAGAGATGGAACTGTGGCTCTGGAACAGCGGCAAGTTGACCAGGTTCGGCTCTGGAGAAATGCGCAGGACCAGCGAGGCAGAATTGCAAGAACCAGCAATGGAGATGTGAATATTATCGTCAGGCTTCAGACAGCAAGTATGGCTACTACGCTTCCCTGTGGTGGTGCGTTTGTTGGCGTAGTCCTCCACTGAATTGCACAGCGAATTCCTCGCCGCAGGCTCCATATCATATAGCTCCCTGTTCCTGCAACCAACTGCCCTCTGCATTGAATGAGCAATCTTGTTAAACTGGTGCGAATCGCCTGTGCGACATTTGAAAAAGCCTCGATCCTCAGCATTCGTATCGAGAGGCATCACCATTATGTTTGTCATTAAGAGCGAGCAGGTGTAATTTACTGCTATCAGGTGGGCGCGAATGGGCTGGCAGGTGGCCTTCCATCCTGTTGACCTCTGTCCCATCGCCCCAATTAACACTGCAATCACCCGCATCCGGGGACAATCCCCTGATTTATTGATGCAGTAAACAATTTTTATTAAAAAGAGAAATTTTCAAAAATATATCACCTTCAAATGTTGACAACGTAGTCGTGTTTTTTGTTCTGTTTGCAAGACTCAAATAAATATTATGATCTTGTATGGAAATATTGTGCCAATTTTTTTAATTCTTTTTCCCTTGAAGATTACTGCTTCATACAATTTTCAAGCCGCAAACCATCATTTTTCACTACATGGATTTTCTAGAGAGCATTTTACAATAATGAGATTTCTGGTTTCTATTTTTAAGATCGGAAAGAGAGTATATAAGACCACAGGAAATAATACTATGGATCCATGGTTCTCAAATGATCAAATTTTTCATAATACAATTTCAGATATCCTTCACTATGTTTAGCATTTTAAACAATTATTGATGGTATCATTGGTGGGCAAAGCTTGATTCCTAAGTACTAGAAACAAGAAGATAAATATGTTTCATTTGCTTGCAGACCTTCGAGGATGGTGAAGTTTTAGAAAACCAAATTCACAGATTTCTCTTATCCACCTCCAATAGAAGAAAATAAAAAAGTATCGATGATTCCTCAAGTTCTCCGATCTTGACAGAAAGTCGAGACTTTTGTTGTTCAATTAGAGTTATTTGTTCCTCCTATTGAACCTGCTCTCAATATCACTGCAATACTATCACCAATGCATGGCAAGACTAACAAAAAATATCATAATAGAATCATATTGAACGCAAATTTTTTTGTTGGAAATAACATAAGCGAGTTGGTGAAAACATATTACCTAGAGTTTTTAGCAACAAATCACTTGAAAATTCAATTGGATCCACAATTGGAACAACAACTGTAGGCACATATATCACAGAGGTATGCATCTATCAACAAGCTGCTCAGTAGCTCAGGCACCACTGTCTCCTGTGGATCAGGTAAACCGGATCTGATCCTTCCAGCATGGCCGCAACTAGAGTATGCATTAAATTAAAAATCATTTTTTTCTCACGCAGTCTGCAAACTAAGGCTTCAAAGAACCTTAAAAATATCTCAAATGGTAGTGAAATTCAGAAAATTTATTGTGAGGAAAACAATTTACCCCGTTCTAAAGAAAACCCATGTTTTAGTTTTCTTAGATTCGCCCCTAGTTAGTCACAAAATATGTTTTAAAATCACTGGGTCAAAACTGGTGCGTTTTTTGGCAATTGCTTTTGGTTCGACGACTGGATTTGTGATCTAGAATGAATCATTGATATCTTTGGGAAGTAGAGATGGCTCACTAGGGTAGATAGCGTAGCGTGCCCTGCTCAAATTGTAAGAATGAAAAAATAACAAGAATCAATAGAAGAATGAATGAAAAACACTGAAAAAGATGGATAAAATCAGTTTTCATACAACCAGAAAAAAAACCCAATATCAGATCCAGACAACGTCATGAACGTCGCTCCCATAAGAGAATTCCACTCTATGCATAAAAAAATATCCTTCCAAAGTCTTCGAATAGAAAGAAGGATGCAATAAAGTCCCTTTCTCTTGAGGCCAAATCCAATTCAAAACGGACCTCCAAATTCCTCAAATCGTACATCTGTTTTCACAAATTATGATATATAAAAGAAGAAAGATGGGGTTGCTACATGGATAACGCCCCTACACAGGACCTCACATTTTACTGTTGTTTCCACTCTACGTTTCCATTTTCGCACAAAATACACACACACACACACACACACATATATATCGCCATTCCATTGTCACATATAATACTAATAAATATCCATACAAAATGAAAAATCCATTTGAGTAGCTAGAGGAAAGGAAATAAAATTGTTCATAGCCACAATCAAAGGTGGATCATATAGCTTGCGTGACCAAATAATGAAAGCGGAAAAGACAACTTGGCATAACTGAAGTATTGGGATGTAGATTTTAATGATCCTGATTTTCATGGATTTTGAGGAATTTATAACTCTATTAATAACAAAGATCAATATCAGGATTAACTCTTGCATTTATTTCCATGAAAGGATTCTCTGAAAATTTCCTTGCAAATTTTTAGAAAATGGGAGAACCACCGAGAAAAAAAAATTCAAAAAAAATTTGTCAACGTTGATTTTTGTTTTGTTTGTCAAACTCTAAAAACTAATTTTATTTTTTCAAAGTCTAAAAACTAATTAAAATTTTATACAAAAAAATTATTTTAAAAAATGAAATAAATTAATTGAAAATTGAAAATGAAATTAAATTAAAAACTAATCCCTATGTATGCTAGGTAAAATGAAATTTTAAAAAATGATGTTCTAGATGGAAAACTTATCCCTATGTACGCCTCCCTGGCAACGATGCCAAAATGTAGAGGTAATTTAATTTCTTAAATTCCTTAACATAAATTATCAACCTGGGGGTCTGTGGACTTGTGAGGCGCACGTGCACTATATGTGCTAGAGATCGATTTCCAATTTTGCAAAATAATTCTTAACCTATTAAATGAAAAAAAATGACAATCCAATTAAATCTATTCTAGAAAGCGGTAGAAATTTTAATCTATTAAATGAAAAAAATGATAATTGACATAAGAACAAATTTATTCTAGAAAGCAATAAATCTATTCTAGAAAACAATAAATCACACCATACTTCCAGAAGTAAAAGAAAATCAATTGCGAGAATTAAAAAGCACACATTTGCAGAAATGAAATAACTATTCTAAGCATACTTGCAAAAATTTAAATGACTAATCTAAAGCACTCTTGCATGAATTTAAATCATTAATCTAAGCACACTTTGCGAAAATTGAAAGACACTTGCATGAAATTAAAATGCGACACTAAAGCATACCTGTAGAATGGAAAAAGCACACTTCATTGAAAATCAAAGGAACATCATATATTATATGAATTCCCAAATTACATCAACAAAAAGCATCTACAAATATCAAATTAAACTCTATGCTACAAATCTACCATTAAATTCTATCTATCTCATTACATCCTCACTTTACATCTCCTTCCATGGTTCCAAACTTCTCCAATATTACAAGTTTCACATTACAAATTCTTCCTCTCCCCATGAAAGGAGAATGTTCTCTTATTTATACAAAAATTAAACAACTACTTCATTAATGGTGATCCACGATTCTATCCTTATATCCCTAAGAATCATATAGAGTTACAATCCAAATAGGTAATGATGAGACACATATCCTATTTGACCTTTATCCAAATCTCCTTCCATATATTGAAGGGAATTCGAATTTGAGCATTGGAGGCCACATAAAGGTGCCTTGGAAGCTTCCAAATTATCTACACATGTCATGAAACTCAAGCCACTTTTAAGTATTAGCATTTATATGTCATTTTTCTAATTTTTAACCATTAATTCACTATAAATACTTGAAAAATATAACTAAGTAAAATATCATTATAAACCCATATGATGATGGAAATGTAGGTTTATATAATGAAAAAGTGATGAAATGAAGGTGATAAAAGTGAAATGAGGCTGTGAATGAAGTGAAAATATATGTCATTTTAAAGACATTTGGAGACCCAACATACCCCCCAACAAGAGTGATTACGTGTCCTCATGCAAATATTGCATTAATTCCTTTGATTTGCTTTCACTGTCTTTGCTTTTGAATGAGCTTGGAAAATATCAATTCTCCTTAAACTTTGCATTTGATTATATTTGACAATTTCATTTCTTTTTGCAAAGTATTCCTTGTCATACATTGAATTCCAACATGTTTGGTTGGTTCTTGTGTGACAACCAAATTCTAATTGGTATTAGTTCTTTTCTTTCAATACATTTTCTCTTTTTGTTGCAGCAAGGTCCATTGAACATAAGAATGCATCTTTAAATCAGCCATACAATATGCTCATCATTTAGGCATTACTTGAAAATCATATAAATTTTGAACCATAATGCAATCATAATTTATTAGGACAAGTATGTTAGGATGAAATGAAGTGAAATGGAATGAAGTGATATGGATGTCTCTCCCCCCCCCAAGTAAAGGTGTTTTCGGTTTTAATGAAAAAGGAGATATGGCGAAGTATTTTCCAAAATTATAATTTCAGTATTCAAGGAATTGTATGATTAAAATCTAGACAAGAACATACCTTTACTTACCTAAGAAGTGGAGAAACTGTGCATATGTAGAGAACTTTTGGCTGTTGCCGGATGATGGAATTGAATGTGGAATTTCATTTGCTTCTTGGTTGCATAAATGGTGGATGAGGTCGTGAAAGTGGATTCTTCTTTATTGCTATAGAATCTGCTATGAAGTACAAAATATTGTTGAATATGCTACTGAATCATATAGTCATCATGTCGTCTTATATCATGGCATAATTCTTTCCATGCAAATAAATCTGTCGATGTCGAACATGTAAAGAAGTCATTGGATTACCAACCATTGATGAATGTCATTAACCAATGTGAGGCAAACTCACCATTAATTTCAATGAGTGCCAAGGTACCTAAGTACATATTACAAAGTGTGAATATATGAGCTGACATCAAGCCACTTGCAAGATCCAATGATCAAGGGACATTGGTGTATTCCCATTGTTCGTTGGCGAGAATACTTGCCATTAAGGCATTCTAGCCTCAAGGTACTAAAAGAGTACTCTAGTCTTAGACCTATATAAGGTGATGATGTCGATAGGAAAAGACTTATTAGAAGGGAGGCCTTAATGAATCCTCCATCATCTAACACGAGTAGGAAACAATAATTTGATGATCATAGGCAAAAGATTTATGATTGAAGCATGGTTTATTAACAAAAAAGGAAAAAGAGAAATCAACATGTAAGTGAGCTGACTGATTTTACTGATGGATTAGGATTGGATGGAAGTAAATGAAATGCGAATGGTTAGTGAACGTGAATAAAGAATGAATGTGAGTGAAACATACGAAGGGAACATGCGACCCTTGCAAGGAAAATGATTCTGATTTGTTTAATGAAAATGCTTGAATCAATTGTAAGAGTTGAGAGGTGGAAAATAATGGCATTTATGGAGGCGACATAAATGTATTTTTCTTCTTAATTCTTTTCTTGAAATTTATCTTTTAAAACCAATCGTGCACAAATTAATTCTCTTCGATCATCCTACAACCTGCAAAAAACTTGGCACTAACATTGCAATAAAATGTAAGAGTATTTGATAGATAAGTGATTAGTTTCTTTTGATACAAATGCAAAAAAATGCATAATTAATGCCAAATAAAGTAGATTCTAAGGAAATCAAATAAAAATCAAATGCACTTTATTTTGTCGGGAAAACGATGCATCTTAGAGTCCCCATTTCTTTGCTTGAGGTCCAATTTCAATGATTTTAATTATAAATCTAGTTTCTGAAACATTTACAAAAATGACCATTAATTTTTATGAATAATAACAAAAGTGAAATTTTAAAAACGTTGACAAAAAAACTGAATTCAACGTCCATTAAAAATCCATCAAAATGAATTCAGCTTCCATTATAAATCCATCAAGTCGACTGCAAATAATTCGCCCTCATACTCTTTTTATTATTATTATTATTATTATTATTATTATTTATTTATTTATTTTTAATAAAACCACTGTAATACAAATCAATTTGACTGAAATTATTGAGGAAAAGCATGGGATGCCAAATTAACTACAAATCTTGCGATAAAACGTAAGTTCAAACATCCATATGTAATCTTGTGTTGATTAGCTATAAAATTGTTTTTCAGCTACAAAATTTCGCAGTTTCTGTAGCTAAAATCCTGAACAGACAGTTAAGTACACACAACTATGAATATATAATCTGTCCAACCTTGAAATTATGTAGTACTTCTTCCAGAAATATTAGATAATACCCTACTTGATTTATTGATGCAGTAAACAAATTTTATTAAAAAGAGAAATTTTCAAAATTATATTACCTTCAAATGTTGACAACGTAGTCGTGTTTGTTGTTCTGTCTGCAAGACTCAATGAAATATTATGATCATGCATGGAAATATTGTGCCAGATTTTTTTATTATTTTTCCCCTGAAGATTACTGCTTCATACAATTGTTAAGCCACAAACCATCATTTTTCACTACATGGATTTTCTAGAGAGCATTTTACAATAATGAGATTTCTGGTTTCTATTTTTGAGATCGGAAAGAAAGTATATAATACCACAGGCAATAATAATATGGATCCATGGTTCTCAAATGATCAACTTTTGCATAATACAATTTTAGTTGTTCTTCACAATGTTTAGCATTTTAAACAATTATTGATGGTATCATTGGTGGGCAAAGATTGATTCCTAAGTACAAGAAATAGGAAGATAAATATGTTTCATGTGCTTGCAGACCTTCTAGGATGGTGAAGTTTCAACAAGCATATTTTATATATTTCTCATCCACCTCCTATAAAAAAAAATAAAAAAGTACGAGTGATTCCTCAAGTTCTTCGATCTTGACAGAAAGCCGAGACTTTTATTGTTCAAGTAGATTTATTCGTTCCTCCTATTGAACCTGCTCTCAATATCACTTCAATACTGTCACCAATGCATGGAAAGACTAACAAAGCATATCATAATATAATCATCTTGGATGCAAAGGTTGTTGTTGGAAAGAACATAAGTGAGTTGGTGAAAACATACTAGCCAGAGTTTTTAGCAACAAATCACTCGAAACTTCAATTGGATCCACAATTGGAACAACAACTGCAGGCGCATCTACCGTAGAGGTATGCATCTATCAACGAGATTATCAGTAGCTCAGGAATTTCTCTCTCCTGTGGATCAGGTAAACCGGATCTGATCCTTCCAGCATGGCCACAACTGGAGTTTGCATTAAAATAAAAATCATTTTTTTCTCACGCAGTCTGCAAGCTAAGGCTTCAAAGAACCTTAAAAATATCTCAAATGGTAGAAAATTTTAGAAAATTTCTCACAAGGAACATAATTGACCCTGTTCTAAAGAAAAACCCAGGTTTTATTTTTCTCAGATTCTCCCCAAGTTGGTCACAAAATGTGTTTTAAAATGACTAGGTAAAAACTAGTGCGTTTTCTAGCAATTGCTTCTGGTTCGACTGCTAGACCTGTGATCTGGAATGAATCGTTGGTATATTTGGGAAATATATATGGACCACAGGGGTAGATATCATAGCATGCCTTGCTCAAATCATAAGAATGAAAAAATAACAAGAATCAATCGAAGAGTGAATGAAAAACACTGAAAAATATGGATAAAATCAATCTTCATACAACCAGAAAAAAAGCCAATATCAGATTCAGACGTCATGGACATTGCTCCCACAAGAGCATTCCACCCTATAGATATAAAAATATCCTTCCAAGTTCTTCGAACAGTAAGAAGGATGCAAGAAATTCCCTTTCTCTTGAGGCCATTTCCAATCCAAAACAGACCTCCAAATTCCTCAAATCCTGCATCTATTTTCACAAATTCTGATATAGAAAAGAAGAATGATGGGGTTGCTACAGGGCTAACACCCCTACATAGGGCCTCACATTTTCTTGTTGGTTCTGCTCTAGCTAGTCCATTGTCACACAATATATATATATATATATATATATATATATATATATATATATATATATATATATATATATATATATATATATATATATATATAAATTTAGTCCATCACCACATATAGTACCAATAAATATCCATAAAAAATGAAAAAACGAATCTTAGTAGCTAGAGGAAAAGGAAATAAACTTGTTCGTAGTCAGAACTGGGTATGTGATCATACAAATTTTTATATTGACTAAAATA
Source organism: Pinus albicaulis (assembly GCA_034641835.2). Classification (NCBI taxonomy): domain Eukaryota; kingdom Viridiplantae; phylum Streptophyta; class Pinopsida; order Pinales; family Pinaceae; genus Pinus; species Pinus albicaulis. The sequence goes on from JAXQQM020064134.1 coordinate 24,598, forward strand.
ATGGAAGCAAAAAAGACAACTTGGCATAACTGAAGTATCAATATGTAGATTTTAATGATCCTAATTTTCATGGATTTTGAGGATTTTAGAACTCTATTAATAACAAAGATCAGGATCAGGATTATCTCTTGCATTTATTTCCATGAAAGAATTCTCTGGAAATTTTCTTGCAAATTTTTAGAAAATGGGAGAACCACCGAGAAAAAATAAAATTTGTCAACATTTTTTTTTTGTCAAACTCTAAAAACTAATTTTATTTTGTCAAAGTCTAAAAAATAGTTAAAATTTGATACAAAAAAATGATTTCAAAAAGAAAAGAAATAAATTAATTGAAAAACGAAAATGAAATTGCATAAAAAGAAATGAATTTTTTAGGTAAAATGAAAAATTGAAAATAAAATAACATTCTAAATTAAAAACTAATCCATATGTATGCTAGGTAAAATGAAATTAAAAAAAAATGACGTTTTAGATTGAAAAGTTATCCTTATGTACGCCTCCCCAGCAACGATGCCAAAATGTAGAGGCAATTTAATTGCTTAAATTTCTTAACATAAATTATCAACCCAGGGGTCCGTGGACTTGCGAGGCGCACACACACTATATGTGCTAGAGATCGGTTTCCAATTTCGAAAGAGAATTCTTAACCTATTAAATGAAAAAAAAATGACTATCCAATTAAATCTATTCTAGAAAGCATTAGAAATTTTAATCTATTAAATGAAAAAAAATGATAACTGACATAAGAACAAATTTATTCTAGAAAGCAATAAATCTATTCTAGAAAACAGTAAATCACACCATACTTTTGGAAGTAAAAAAAAAAACCAATTGAGAGAATTAAAAAGCACACATTTGCAGAAATGAAATAACTAATCTAAGCATACTTGCAGAAATTGAAATGACTAATCTAAAGCACTCTTGCATGAATTTAAATAATTAATCTAAGCACACTTTGTGAAAATTGAAATAAACTTGCATGAAATTGAAATGCGACACTAAAACATACCTGTAGAATGGAAAAGTGCACTTCATTGAAAATCAAAGGAACATCATATATTCTATGAATTCCCAAATTACATCAACAAAAAACATCTACAACTATCAACTTAAACTCTATGCTACAAATCTACCATTAAATTCTATCTATCTCATTACATCCTCACTTTACATCTCCTTCCATGATTCGAAACTTCTCCAATATTACAAGTTTCACATTACAAATTATTCCTCTCCCCACGAAAGGAGAATGTTCTATTATTTATAAAAAAATTAAACAACCACCTCATTAATGGCAATCCACGATTCTCTCCTTAGATCCCTAAGAATCTTATAGAGTTACAATCCAAATAGGTAATGATGAGACACATATCCTCTTTGATGTTTATCTAAATATCCTTCCATATCTTGAATGGAATTCGAATTTGAGCATTGGAGGCCACATAAAGGTGCCTTGGAAGCTTCCAAATGACATACACATGTCATGAAACTCAAGCCATTTTTAAGTATTAGCAAGTATATGTCATTTTTCTAATTTTTAACCATTAATTCACTATAAATACTTGAAAATATAACTTAGGAAAATACCATTATGAACCCATATGATGATGGAAATGTAGGTTTATATAATGAAAAAGTGATGGAATGAAGATGATAAAATTGAAATGAGGGTGTCAATGAAGTGAAAATATATGTCATTTTAAAGACATTTTGGAGACCCAACACTAGCCACATGTCCTCCTTATTTCATGATTAGTTCCACCATTATTGGAACCAATTGCTACCATTTATACCACTCGTTCCTATAGAAGGAGTTTTATTTAAGCTCTTTTCAAACTCATTAACTTAGAAAATAAACTCGAGTGAAATTATATACTTCACGCTCGTTAAAGTATTTGAAGTGTCGTCTACCCAGTATAAGTTTAACCCTTTTCTATAATAGGATAGAATAGTTACTAAAAAGGAATAATAGATTCTATTAGGGCTAGGAGGTTCCCCCTTGTATACTTTTATCTCTTTTTCGGACTTGGGGGACAATTTTACGAAAATGGAACTTATAAAAAGGATAAGGGATGGAACATTTATCTTCATTTTTCATCCATTGTCAACGTTAATTGTGTCGCCCTTGATGACACCTGTCTATATTATTATCTTACATTTGGGTTATATCTTTCCTAGGAGTTGTACCATCCATATGAGTCTCTTTACTCCTCCAGATGGTTACTCTTCCAGTAATATGGAGCATGCCTCAATGGCTCCTGCATCATTGCATAATATGACATGGTGCTCATTAGTCATGCTTCCAAGTCACTCTTGTGCCATATCGTTGTGTGTTCAAGGGAAGTCTCATTCTGTGTCGACCATTTGTAGTAGCCTATTGACCTTTTTGAGTTGGCCATCCCTGTGTCAGTTGTACTTCATTGATTCATGACTTCATCCATACATCACATCATCCTGGTCTGTTCCATGTTGATTGATGGGGGATACATTAAGGCCCTCTTTCGATAAATATTCTCCTATCAACTTCAACTCATTATCTAGGAGTTGGATCTAGGAACCAGTAGAAACTTGGAGCTTGAAAACTTTAGTGGCAGGCTTCCTTGCGATCGACAGTGGGTTCACATCATTGGCTCCTTATTGGTCGAGTTCACTGGTGTTCGAAATCAACTCATTTTAGTGGACTGTACTAGGTACCTCGGGGTTCATTTTCATTATTGGTGGATTCCCTCACATCTGTTACCAGTTTACCTCATTGGCTGGTACTTAGGCGGTCTCTACCATTGCTCAAATTTAACTCATCTATTCGCATGTGTAGATTTGTACCATTGGGGGTTATGTCAAAGACCCTGGGTTAGGGACATATCACTCTTATATGCCACCCTTCTCAGGCTGCATTGGAGTTATGAACCATTTATGTACTTTGAGGGCTATCTGGGAAACTTCTATTTCTATTATGTGTCCATAGTCCTACTGATGTATAATGTGACATAGATCCACGATTGTATTTATTAGTGGCTATTTTATTTTGATTGAGTCACATGGATCCAATTTGTATGTATCTCGTGGACATGTTTTATTCCTTTATATCGTGGATCCGCAGTGTATGTTTGGCGGTCATGTTATGTATATTTCTATGACCAAGGATGGGTATGCCCGCCTTGGGGATGTTATCAACATGGTTGAGACTTCAGGTTTAGTGTTTTCTCATCCATGTTATTGGCTTTGTTTCCCCACTTTTGCTTTGACCTATGATTTTTTTATAATGTATGTCAGCCATCAGCTACTCATTCTAACCTCATACATTAGCAAGCATCAATTATTAGCTTATTTTTCTACCCCTACATCACTGACCCTTAGCCCTCATAGTTAGATGTCATTTTCCTGACTTGGGGGGCCCATTGTTTCCATTTTTACCCTTAGCCATGGCAGGTAGGCTTGTTCCCGCGACCAAGGGCCTTTAATCGTGACCTAGTTCTCTTGTGTCCGCGGCCAAGGCCCTAATCCACTATATTTTATCCTATGACCAAGGGAATATTCTTAAATGACTCAATGCCTAGGAGATCACCTCGATTACTCACTATTTTGATTTTTCCAAGACTCATCCATTAGAAATTTCTCTAACTTCTCTTCGTCTTGAGTGTCTACATTCATCCTCCCAGTATCTATCATTTACCTATGTATACTGCATCGTTTGAGAGGTTTAGGCTAGTTTTGGAGAGTCATATTGTTGTCGCGCTGAGATCTTGATACTTTGCTGCTATCTTTTTATCACCTTAAGAGCTTGTGAGTTATTATTTTTTATGTGAGTGCTCTTCATACTCATCCATCACATCTAGTGGGAAAACTCTACCAGATTGTAGAGAAGAGATGTTGGAGTGAAGGTATATAAGCGTTGTATCATGTTTTTGAGATCAGTGAAGATCTAAGTTCTCTCCCTTACATGATCATGTTTCATTTTATGTGATTGTTTTATCATTATATCGTTGTTTATCTAACTATCTTCCGAGGAATATCACTTGCCGTCCTTGTATGTTTGTGATTGTGTGCAAGTATTGAGATCGGGAGTGGAACAGGTAGATCACTCGTGTGGAGCGCAAGAATTCTTCTTTGAATCGAGATCCATCCCCAAACTGCAAGGATGCAAGGTACTCTTCTCTTCCTCATAACATAGATCCAATTTCATGCTTCCTGTGAATCATGTGGGATTGGGGATCTTGTATATCTTCTTAGTTGTGCTTGTGTCTATCTGGTGGTCTATCAAACACTAGATCACGGAGCAACAACTCTTTGCGATTTCCATTGCAACAAGGGGTATGCAACAACCCAACCATGAATGGATTGATTCAACCATGTAAAAATATCATGTAATTGAATTATTAAAAATAATTATGGGCTAAGTAAGGGACACATATTCCAAGAGGTCTTATGGAGGTCAAATTTCTTGGGAAAGTGGTTGTTTGCTTGTTTAAGGAAGGAAAATCAAAACTAGTATGACAACCATTAAAATATGGTTGGTGTTCCTTTAATAGGTTGGTTTGATGAAGAGTCATTGGGTTGTGAATTTAGGCACATGCCATTATTTTGCAAGGAATTACAATTAAGAAGGGGAATGATAGCATGGAAAAACATGTGACAAGGAAAACAGAGAAAGAGGAGAGCCCACTTATTCTGGGTAGTTCGCTCCCTATTAGAGGAGGAAATAATTCTGGAGCACATAGAAAGAACTGGGCATGAATTTCTGCATAAAGGATAACATCACATGAATTATGAGAGGAGGAGAATATATAACCATGCATTTCAAAGATAGAGAGAGGACTCATGCAAGAGGCAATTAAAAGAGGAGGAGCTCAAATAAAAAATGAGGAGTTATATTTTAGCTTTTAGGTACACAAGTGCATAATATAGGAGAGGCAACAAGCCTCTAGTGCCCTTGTGCCTCTTATAATTAGTATTGGAAAACTAGAGAATTAAGGAGTCTACCTCTGGGGCTTCTTATGTGTCGATGAACCATAGAGTAACTGGTGCGTGGAGGAAGAAGAGCCGCTCGAGACCTCGTTTCTGGTGGTGATCAATGTTATTTCCCTTGAGAAATACCACCTCATACACTTGGAATATGGCTCGAGGGTGACATATGCAAGTGAGCCTTGGTTGCAACTATCTATGGTTGGGTGGAGAGCCGAAGTCTGAGTAATACCACCTCAGAGCCTTGGAATCTAGCTTAGGGGTGACAACTGTAAGTGAGTTTGGTTGCAGTTGTCTATGGTTGGGTGGAGATTCGAAGTCCTAAACTCAGTTTCCCATCTATGTTGGATTTATGATGAGTTTCATTATAGATGTATTTTTGTGATTATCATGTGGCAACATATATATATATATCTATATATATATATATATATATATATATATATATATATATATATATATATATATATATATATATATATATATATATATATATAATTTAATCGTTGAATGACTAGTTATGCTCCTTGGTAGGAATTGTGAAAGAATATGAGAGATCTATGTTCTTAATGACTACTCATAAGCATTTATATTTATGGTGTCAGGAGTTGTCATTCTTGTTTGAAGTCAGATTGAGCTCATGGGTTATATAGGCTACCTAATATGTTGTTGGTATGATTGAAGAGTTGTTGTAGGCAGGTAAAATGTGATTTGATCCTATTTGTGAGGCTTTTTCCAAGTCTCTTTCAAGACTATATGTGGGTGTGTGTGTGTACATGTGGATCATCCCTTGACAACTCGAATGACTTGGATTAAATTCGAGGATTTACTCTTGTATGACATCCCTAATTTTTGCATGAAGTATTGCATGTTTCTCATAGATTAATTATTAATTCCTTGTGCATGTACCTTCTTGTAGCTATAATATCCTTGAAGTTTGAATTGAGAATCTTGACAGGTTGCATGTGCTGGAAGTAGCTTTAGATTGCATTGAATTATTTAGCTGAAGCACTATCGTTGTGGCATGAAAATCATGATGCCTATTATAGCCATGTTAATAGGTTCATCTTAATGTATTTCCATATATTGATATGCATATGTTACATTTAGGATTCTTGTGTCCTGATTTAAACAAAGGAAGTTGTATTACTATTATAACCCTTACTGAGTAGATGATTTAAGGATCTCATGCATGATATTGCTTGTTGCTTATATGCTTATGTTGAATAGCTAATTGTAAATCCTATGAGGTTACATGGATGAAGGTGACCATTTTCTAGTGTTATTGTTGTATGCTAATATGTTGGTGGAAGGAGGGGTTCACCCTTGTAGTGATGGAATTACATTGTTGCAGGATTGAGTAAGGTGGTGACTTGTCCTTGAGCTTTTGTTGGGTTGTGATGGTGAGTTCTTGATTTCATCAGTCCCCTTGTATTTTCCTTCCATTTAAATGTGGGTAAATGTGAGAGAGTTGGAGTCTCTTTTGTTTGTGCTCAACTGGTCAGTTGAGGGAGTCAAGGGAGGCAATTTTCCCTGTTTGGCAGCATTTTCATATTTCTATGTTTTTGGAAAATTAGTTTTGATTTTATCATGTTTGGTGACCTTCCTTGATGATTTTATGTGTCTCTTTAAGTCTAATTAATTTCCTTTAGTTTTAAGGATAGGAGGCACTTATGATGGGTCTTGGAAGCCCTTAAAAACCCTTGAAAACCTTGCAGGAACCAACCTCTGGAATTCTTAGCTAAAATAGAAAAACAATGTAAAATTTATGATTTTGACCCATAGGTCAGGGATCTGGGACCTTGACCTAATTCAGAGGTCAGGGCTATGGCAGGGTGGAAGTGGATGGGAGCGATGGAGCGGAACTTACCCCGACTAGGTCAGGGGTTGAGGGTTGGGTCGTTGTGAAAAGTGTTAAGCCACTGAGAGGATTTGACCTTGAATGGTTTAATGGTCAGAGGTTGGGGGTAGAGCCCGAGTAGGATTTAGAAGTCCTATGTTGCATGCGAAGGCTGACCTGAATTTCCTGTGGAACCACATATCATGTGGCATCTCACTGATGTGGCAAGGGTGAGCAAGGCCTATTTTTGAAAGGATATAACTCTCGATCCAAGGGTTAGATTGAGGTAAATTTATATATCACCACATTTGTTTCAATGAGATGAATGTGATGGTGATGGTCATTTTGGGTTTAGAGGAGTTTAAAAAAAGTCAATTTTTTTATACCCCATTTTTATAGTGTTAATTTGAAGGTCAGATATCCAAAGTGACCACCCTTTTTACTCATGATTTTAGGTAATGGGATGTCATTACAAAACTATCCTCAAAGAATTGAATAGTATTGAATTGTGTAATAAATCCCAAATGACACTTATCTAGGATATTTTCCATATGATGTGAACCAAATATTTATATAGAGCCCACTTTGAGACCTTTGAGTATGTAGCAATGCCCATTCTTCTTGAAACTCATATATGATTCAAAAAATCCATGGTAATGGGGCTTAATATCCTTAGCAATTTGGAAATCAAAGAAATGTCATTTCCACTCAGTTCAATGCTGATCATGTTAGTTTTTAGGAAATACTTGTTAATTTGGTAGCTCAGGGATAAATTCCCTCCATTGAAAAACTTTCCTCATCAAGAAATACCCCTCATATCCCTTGGAATAATTTAATTTGGTTAAGGATTTTTTTTTAATATGGAAACCCACATGTGTAGAAAAGGACAGGTTGACCCTAAGAAGAATTTGGAAACCCTTGGATGGCTATAAATACAAGTCAAGTGACCCTCATTTGGTGATCATAAATCATTCTTATTTCTTTGTATTGGATCGTATAGGACTGAGCTTGATTCACAGAAGTTGGTTTTCACAGTTACGCAATTGCAAGGTCCAAAGGTTGCACGTGTGATTAGGGTTTTTCATTCTCAGCCACAGGGTTGCCATAGGATATTTTCGGTTGCAACCATAGGCACACAATCTTATGTTTGTATTTTCAATGTTTCAACTGCATGCACATCTCTATCTCTGTGCGGTTGAAACCTAGGGTTTTATTTTGACAGTTGACCGTAAATTCCAATAGTTGATTTCAGTTGAACACAGGCTTTTGAATCATGATCAACATTATTGTTAGGTTCATATTTGAGATATTGTTTGGTTGATTTTTTTTGGATAGCCACTTGGATAAAGAATTGGATTATTGTACTCTCTCTTTGCTTAAACATTCAATGAAAATCTAGTAAGAAGAAGAATTTGAAAGGGTTTCCCCCCTTTTGGGGTTTTTCCTCGGTGTTCGACCAATCCTGGAATTTCTATGTGTGAATGATTTTCTTCTATTGTTACTTTATATTCTGTTGCATTTATGATAGTATTGTTATTTATATATAGTTTCATATGTTTTTGAATAATGCTATGATGTTGTAGGGTGAATTCAATATGTAAATAATGAAATGCATGTGTTTAAAGCAAAGGACAATATAACCCTAAGAAAAATGAATATGGAATTAGAGTTGGGATGAAGAAAATTCATTAAGATCCCCCCTATAAAGACACCATTGATAAGAACAAGATAAGATGGAGGACACCATAAAGAACTATAGGGTTTGAAGGAAACCCAAGGAAATTTGGTTATTAGGGTTTGATGGACATCACGAGGTTAAGGTATGGAAGAAACTATGGGATAAGATAAAGGCTTGAGTTTTGCAGTTTTGAAACCCTAACATGATTAATGAGAAGTTGTTCTATCAATTGTGACATATTTAAGCGAAACCCTAGATGGGATAGCCTCAATTAGTCCTAGTTACTAATGAAGTCGATGGAAACATTTTACATGGATAATGGACAACACTAAAACTTGAAGGTTGTTTCAAGAGGGAGATGACCTCTTCTCATTGAAAGATAAGTAGCTTTTTATATTTATACTATTATTGTTTAGATTTATTATTTTTATTATTTCTTATAATTCCTTCATGAATATTTGAGCATTTGAATACTTTTGTCCTCTAGATGAGATGTGATAAGCAGATCCTTCTTAAGGATCATATAGTTTCAGGAAAAGAGAGTTAGTATAGGAAGTGAAACATTGATGCTAGAAAAGGAAATAAGTAACTGAAGGAAGTCTTTTAAAGTTTTCAAAGTGACATCCAAAAGTTACAATATGTAAGCAATACAACTCTGAATGGAAAATAAGAGCTACAAATTGCACAAGTATTTGAGTTCTACAAGACATGTATGGTATATTGTTTTAGTTGCAGGATTTGAAGACAAACTAAGCCCTAAGTTATGATGGGAATATCACCTTCATAAATGACTCATGCATGCATATGAAAGTAAGCCTGATATCTAGCACAAATGATATATTGGTGCACTTTATATTTGGATAGTATATTACATTTTATAGATGATCAATTTCCTAGATGCATTCAATTTTGAGACTTGATATTATTGTTAAGGCTTTTGATATGCATGGTAACTTTGATGATAAAAATGTAACAATAAGATGGATTCTCAGTATCTTCTTGTTGACCTTGTTTAATTTTTGATAATCTTAGAAGATATGAATGGATGCCCTAACTTGATAAAGAAGTGATGTTGTCATTATGATTTTTGTAGTATGAAGACACACTTGTTAGATGCCCTAATTATATGACACTAAACCTTGATGAATGCTTGATGTCACGTTCATATGCAATGATAAAGTAGTTGATGCTGATACGTTATGCATATATGTGTAGGAATTTGATATAGTTTGATTTCATGATACAACAGTTATGTTAATGCATGAAAATATTATGTGTTAATTAATGTTTATTGAATTGGCTTCCCATTCAAAGGGATAAACTCTCCAGAAGATCCCAACACCCATCATTATTTGAGGAAAATGTATAGAAGATACTTGAATGTTGAAGGAAGAAGTATGTCCATGAATGAACATATGATGTTATGGAATTTGTTTTGGAAAGTTTTGATATGAGAAAAGAAGGTTTCTCCTAGTCCAAGCCCCAATCACAGGGAAAAGGAAATAAGGGCACAGTTATAAGCCTCCCAACCACAAGGAAGAAGGCACGTGGGTGCAGTTGGGCCTATAGGATACAAAAATTAAAATCTTATGCATGAGACTAGGAACACACCAGGACTATGAAAAACCTACAGACATGAAGTAGATGATGGAGAATTATATGACTAGGGATTTTTTTAGGAGTTGCATAGTGTTTGACTTATTTTAGAGAATGGGAATGCCTTGAATAAACTTGTGTTTGTAGGGGATTGTAATATTCATATCAAGTATGTTGTTTTCCTTGACTTGATCATTTGAGCTAGTATATGACAATGCTTGGTAGTAGTTGCAAGGAATTGAAAAAATTTGGTTTAGTGGCTTGACTTAATATAGATGATTAATATTGAATTTTTGACATGATGCTTGACAATTCATAGAAATGTTTTGGCTTATGGATTGATTGAAGTCACAATGATAACAAGTTTTTATTTTTTATCAGATTCGGTACTTGATAATGGTGATTTTACTTGATGTAGTATGACAATATAGAAATAGTAACTCTCAAGGATTAACATTGGTATCTAGTATTGATTCTATATTGGCATCATCAAAATTTAGATATTGGTTTACGTGTAAGTAGTTGTGATTTAACATGCAATGATTTTATGGATGGTAGAATCTTACATGACTTGTCCTCAGTGTATACATTTACATTTAATGAAAGAAATAATTCATATCATGATTATGTGGATGGCGTGATGAATTTTGATATTACTTGATGACAATTGATAACAAGACAAATAGATAAAGTTGTAATTGGTTGTGATCTCTTCTTGGCACCTGGTCCAAAGAATTTGTCAGTGATATAGGAAAAAACTCTTATGGATTTGATATTAGTTTTAGTTTGGCTTCATAAAAAAACTTATTTGATTACATAATATTAATTTTTTTGATTCCAAGCATATTGGTTTGGTCAGTATTATGTCTGTAGAAAGTATTTTATGGTTTGAAGCAAGCTTTCCGAGCCTTGTTAAATTATAGCAAGAAAAGGCTTCATTTGACTTATGCCTTAGTCAAATGGAGAAATTTGAATTTCCACATCAACAAGATGACTTGAGTTGCAGTTAGATGGAGTGACATGGCCAAGTCACTTAGTTAAGTCAATCAATTTGAGTTGGTGTGCAATAAATAGAGTTGTGCATGAGTCGATTGATAAGATCTAGCAATCTAGTGAACTTATAGTTAGCGAAACTCAGTTATTTAAGCTCTAGTCATGAATATATTCAATATGAGTTCAATTGATTAGTTGTAAGTGTTGTTAACTCACTAATCTCTTAGTTAAATAGTCAAATTACTAAACATACCCCTAGTCATGCATGGAATTCGAATTGCCTAGTTGAGTGGAGGAAAAGGGAATAAATGTAATCATTATTGTATACTAGTGAGCGTACAAAGTTTGCATGTAGAAGGTGAGGCATATATTGGGAATTGCGTAAGAAAATAGGATATTTCCCTATTCTTTAGGAGCTAATTTCCTCAGGAATTGTGAAAGGATATAGGAGGAGTAAGAGGCATAGATTTGGCTAAGTATTTTCCTGAGCAGACTCAAGAGGAAGAGATCAATATTGCATTGCAAGTTGAGCTTCAAGGATTGAAGCTGTCATTGTAATAGATTTTTTTTCTCATATGATATAATAAAAACAGAGGAGGGGTTTTTCCCAGTAAAAAATGTGTTCTTATGATTGAATGATTTCATGTGTTTCTATTGTTTGTTTTCCTTCTGCAGAGTTTAGTAGAAGAGATGTGTGTTTATTGGTTTCAATCTGATTTATTAGCAACTGCAAATTTCAATTTATTTCTACATGGTATAAGAGTTATTGAAATATACATAGAAACCAAATTCCTGCTCATCCCTTAGAGCAGTTTCAAATTACAAATTTTTCGTGCAAGAATTTTCTTCAATTCATGAACAATGCCTTTCTATGGATTGAGCCTTGACTATGCATTGGAGGGCACTTCAAATTTCATAGCTTGGAAATACAGAATGGAAGTTGTGTTGGATGACAATGGAGTATTGGAGTACACAAAAACTAATATTCCAAAACCAACAACATCTGATGCACAACAACTGGATCAGTGGAAAAAAGATACAACAAAATCCTAGAGGATTATCCTGGAGGGAGTCAGAGATCACGTGGTTTCAAGTTCGCATGTCAAGAAAATTTATTATGCAATCTAGAAAACCATTACAAATTTATTCGAACTCAGTATTGATGCCAGAACATTTGCATTGAAATATAAGCTCAGGAACATTCGAATGCAGAAAAATGAAACCATTGTTTAGTACCTATTTAGAGTCACTTAAGGTAGAGATAAACTTGGAGGAGTAAGAGAGACTGTGCCACCATCTGAGCTTCTGAGCTTAGCACTCCTCGGTCTTCAAAAGTCCTGGCACAACTATCAGGATTTAGTTAATGAAAGGGATAAGCTCCCAAATTGGGGAAGACTTTGGTCTGACTTGGTGTAGGAGGAGATCAGAATAAACACTAGAGATGGAGTCTCATCCAGATCTAATGAGGAAGAAGAATGTGCTCTAGTTATAAAAGGAAAGAATCCTAAAGGAAAGAATGACGAAGGTGAGGGAAAATACAGTTAGAACCATGGAAGGAAGAACCACCTCAGTAAAATTAAATGTTTTCACTTCCATGAGTATGGACACCATGCAACCAAGTGCCCACATAAGAAATCCATTAAGGAACTCGCAATAACAACAACGGGAGGAGATGCTCTCACATCACAATTTGAGTTGGATTTCACTCTCATTTCTTGCATGGAAAGCACAATAAGATGGATTTAGTGGTAGATAAACTCTGGTACTTCATATCACATGACTGGAAATAAGGAGTTATTCAAAAACCTAGAGGAGAAGGACCTACAATTACCCATATATCTTTGAGATGATGGGAGATATAGTACCAAAGTGATTTTCACTATCACCTTTAAGAGGGAGTCAAGCTCTCATCTTGAACTAAAGAATGTAATGTATGTGCCCACTCTAAAGAAAAAATTAGTTTCTGTAGCAGTACTTTAAGGTTGTGGATATGATGTGATGTTTAGTAAGGGAAAAGCTTATTTGAAGCATGTTGACACTGGAGAGAAACAATAGTTGTAGTATAATTTTATCATGGATCATTACCCTTGCTAGAGGGGACAACAATATTTAGTAGTAGAAGGATTAATGTCAGTTGTTGTAGTCAGGTCTTGAGCAACAGTTGCAGATGCTAGTAGCAGTGAGAGACTCAGGAGACATTTGCAACTCATAGATACATTTGATTCAATATTATGGATGCCTCTCAGTTGCAGTTGTTGTAGTAGCAACAACAACAGTGTGAGGGAGTGTTATTTGAGTTACAATACATTACTCAAGATGATCGAGATTGGGGTTTTGTAGAACCCTTTTGTTACTAAGAGGGAGTGTTAAATTGTAGCAAGAAAAGGCTTCATTTGACTTGTGCCTTAGTTAAATGGATAAAATTTAATTTCCACATGAACATGATGACTTGAGTTGCAGTTAGATGGAGTGACATGGCCAAGGCACTTAGTTAAGTTAGTAAATTTGAGTTTGGGGGAAAGAAGTAGAGTTGTGCATGAGTTGATTGCTAATATCTAGCAATCTATTGGAGTTATAGTTAGTGAAACTCAGTTATCTGAGCTCTAGTAATGAATAGAGTCAATATGAGTTCAATTGAGTAGTTGTAACTATTGTTAACTCATTGATCTCTCAGTTAACTAGTCAATTTAGTAAAAATATCCCTAGTCATGCATGGAATTCGAATGTTCGAGTTGAGTGGAGGAAAAATGCATCAATTTAATCATTATTTTATACTAGTTATTGTACAGAGTTTGCATGTAGTAGATGAGGCATTTCTCTTGGGAATTGCAGAAGGAAATAGGAGCTTTCCCCATTCTTTTCTTAGGAATTGCGCAAGGGAATAAGAGAAGCAAGATGCCTAGATTTGGCTAAGTATTTTCCAGAGTAGAATCAAGAGGAAGATATTAGTATTGTAGTGAAGGTTGAGCTTCAAGGATTGAATTTGTCATTTTAATAGAACGTTTTTCTCATCTGATATAATACAAACAGAGGAGGGGTTTTTCCTAGTTGGGTTTTTTAGTAAAAAATGTGTTCTTGTGATTGAATGATTGCATGTGTTTCTATTGTCTGGTTTCCTTCCAAATAATTTAGTAGAATACATTTCTATTTATTTATTTTAGTTTGATTTCATTAACAACTACAAATTTCAAGTTATTTCTACAAGCTTGGCATGTCCACATTGAAATTTTCTTGGTGAAGCCTGAAATATGTGTCGATTCAAACCTCTGTTGTTCCTTGTAACACCCATCTAGATATATGTTTTGAAGAAAAAAATTGAGTCAATTCATGATTGAGTTGCTTCATGCACATTGGGTTTCCGTCAAGCACATTTTTGAGATATTAATATGGGATGATCGATATTGGTCTAAGATATACTTCCAGAGATGTATCACTGCATAGATACACAAATTTTGACTGGTTTGGAAATAATTATTGACATAAATAACACATTTGGGTGCCGCTTTAGCTTGGGATTTTCCATGACTTTTTGATGAGCAGGAAATAGAAGTCTGTAGCTTTCAACACAACTGATGTTGAGTACATCGTTGCCAACATGGCTAGTTGTGGGGTAGCTTGGTTGAGAAAATCCATTTTGAGAGTTTTTTTAGTAGGTTTTGGATATTATAGCGATACATTGTGATAATAAAAAGTGGGATATTATTGAGAAAGAATCCCATATATAGCTGGGACTGAGATATATTCATGCATTGAGACAATGTTGTTATATGAGAGAATCTTAGGCTTGTGATTGATACCATTGTGAGAGGGTGGATGAATGAGGTATCATTTTATGTCATATATTTGTTTTTAACATAATATTTTATTTTATGTATTGCATGAACAAGAAAATATAGGGATACCCCTATGGGTAATTTATGAGGAACTATGATTGAATTTTTCAGTAAGCGAGTTCAAATATGAGCACACTGATATGTTTATGATCTACAGAGAGAAGGTTTGATCGAGGGCACTAAGCCAACTCTTCCCCCTTGTATGAGCTCCATGGTGAGGAATTGATATGTAGGGCTCCTGGGGTGGAGGGATCTCTGGACAATAGGGTATCACCCCTATTTTTCACCCATAGGGTGTGTGTGATCCTTGTACATTTCAATAAGTTGGGTATCTCCCCATATCTCGGACTATGCAGAGTATACCCCAATTGGAATCATACCCACAAGTAAGGTTGGTTGAGATTGTCTCCCCCCATCTGGCCAGCAGTGATTCTAGGCGTTAGCACTGGCTCCCTAATGAATAGGGGGTGGTAACTTGGATTCCCATATGATGTCAAATTATTCTTCTTTTAGATTCGAGAGTGATTAACATATGGGAAGTAATGAGAAAAGCTGAGCAAAGATGAGTTGAGATGAGTAGTGATGAAATTTCATGACAAGATATTTCAGACAAGACTTATGTTGTAGTTGGTAATTTATCCCTAGTTGGGAGGGAGTATTAATTTGGAAGCTTACAAATAAATTCCCTCCATTGGAAGAATTTAATTTGGATAAGTAGAAATATATTTTTAATATGGAAACCCACATGTGCAGAAAATGACAGGTCAACCTTAAGAAGAATTTGGACACCCTTGGATGGATATAAATACAAGTCAAGAGACCCTCATTTGGTGATTACCAATCATTCTTCTTTCTTTGTTTTAACTTGCACGGGTCTGAGGTTGCTTCGTGGAAGTTGGTTCGCACAGGTCCGAAATTGTAGGGTTCGAAGGTTGCACATGTTATTAGGGATTTTCATTCTCATCTACAGGGTTGCCATAAGATATTTTTGGTTGCAATGGTAGGCACAAAAGCCTATTGGTGTGGTTGGAATGTTTCAACTGCACACACATCTCTCTCTCAGTGCA
Organism: Pinus albicaulis; assembly: GCA_034641835.2. NCBI lineage: Eukaryota > Viridiplantae > Streptophyta > Pinopsida > Pinales > Pinaceae > Pinus > Pinus albicaulis. The sequence continues at coordinate 40,567 of JAXQQM020064134.1, forward strand.
GTTGAACCCTAGGGTTTTATTTTGATAGTTGACTGAAATTGAATGCAGATTTTGACTGTTGATTTCAGTTGACTGCAGGCTTCTAAATCATGATCAACATTCTTGCTAGGTTCATCTTTGAGATATTGTTTGGTTTATTTTTGCTATATATTATTGTGGATAAAGAATTGGATTAGTGTACTCTCTCTTTGCTGAAACATTTGATGAAAATCTAATAAGAAGAAAAAATTGAAAGGGTTTTCCCCTGGTCTCCGTCTAATCCTGGCATCTTTATGTGTGAATTCTTTTCTTCTATTATTCCTTTATGTTCTGTTGCATTAATGATGATATTGTTCTTTCTATATAGTTTCATATGTTGCTGAATAATGTTTTGATGCTATGGGGTGAGTTCCATATGTAAATAATGAAATGTAATTATCTAAAGAAAAAAACAATATAGCCCTAAAAAAAATGAACAATACTCATCCATTTGAAGTTTCACATTTTCACTCTTATTGCCACATTTCATGGATTCCCCATTTATAATCATAATCTGGAACTTATTAACAACATAGATAAATCATCCATCTTCCATGATGTGACTATGAATGAAGTGGTATGTGCTACCATTGTTGATTATGGCAATGAATATTCAATTCTTCATGTAACCAACTAAATTTTATAGGAGAAGAAATGTTGGTCAAGGCATGAAGGGATATTTTGGGTTCTTCACCTTGTTGTACCAAAACAAGAACATCCTTTGGAGGAGGTTTGATGTCTCTGAGGCACCACACAAACTTTATCATTAGAAATGATTTAAATATGGCCACAATCATTTATTTCACTTACATTTATGCCTTGGGAAATATCTATCATCACAGTTGCAACATAGAATCTTGAGTTGATTTTCCACCATTTTTTCCCAAGATAATTTATGGATGTTGAGGGGGTGAGTAAACTATGGTGGAAGCAAAATATTTTTCCATGGTAGTGGAAAAAATCTTGGATGTTTGGAACCAGGATACAACACAATTTGTGAATGCTAAGAAAAATAAGAGACAACTAACCAAGTAGTAGGGTTATTCATCTCAATGTTGGGTTTTATTTCCACCTTGATAGCAATCATAAAATATGTTTAAAATAACCAATTATTTTTCCATTTTTTATCACCAAGTTCCCAAGAGTATCAATATATTCTTACATTGTGCTTGTTTTATGTAAATTTGTAAGTTATCCCACAAAATTAGTATCCATTATAGAGTTAGCAAAAAGGTGTTTCACAAATATTTTCCATGCAATTGTCCTTGATAAGTTTTTTTATGCCATTGCCACCACTACCAACTTTTACTATCTCGATATAGGACTCTAATTATATGTTTCAACAAGTCATCCTCTATAGCATGAAGAGAATGTATTCCTTCTGGTCAACCCAATCAATCAAGTTTAACCCATCAAGCTTATTGAAATCAACCTTAATTGATTGAGTCAACATATTGTGGAAATGGTTAGGAAAAGGATTACCATTGTGAAAGCATTCACCCCTAAAAATTACAACATCAAAGTGTTTTCCATTTTGAGGCCCTTCATCATCATGATGCTTACAATTAAGCTTCTCAATTTTATTAAATTAAGGTATATTTGTTCATTGACCATAGTCATGTCATGAATTAGAGTTTGTCTGCAACCTAGGTTAGGGTTTATACCACTTTCTTGAGGTTTTCCATCTAACATGTTTCTAGTGTGGGTACTATGACTATGAAAATCACCTAAAAGGTTACTTAACAATTATATCAACATGATCAATATTGTAGGGAGTTTATTGATATTGGTTGTAAACACTTATATCTTCAGGTCAACAAAAAAAAGGTTAGTAGAGAAATATACCAATGAATTCAGTGTCGGGAAAATAATATTTTGAGACATGTCACTTGTAATGGTGCTACATAGCTCTAGAATTTTGTTTTTTAAACTTTAGAGGAAGTATTACCCATACTAGGGTATTAGTACATGAACGCAATTCCCAAATTCTCAATATTCCATCAAAATTATTTTTTCACTTGTTTTTTTGTAGAGGCTAGGGATTAGAGAGTCTTAGGGGAAAAATAAGTGTTAGGTTTTATATATCTCTAATATAATAATAGGTTACCAACAATAGTACTCATTTGAAAGACGTTCATTAAGGAGGCTACACTACACCCTTATCCATGCTACCCAACTCCTAACACTTAGAGTGATCTCTCCCATTGTTGTTCTTAATGTAATATATCAATAATATGGTCAATAAGTTTTTTCAAGTTTGGTTTTAGGTGCAAATAGGGGGATTTTGATATCCTTGAGGGTACAAGGAGGATGAAATTTGTTTGAAGATTCTATGTAATGTGGTACTAGTAAAAGGGGTAACAAAAGAGGTTTATAAGGGTGCCCAACTAGGTGAATCCACTTGTATTTATCTACATGTATGTTTCCCCAATCATAGTTTTACTCATTGAAAACAAGTCTTTGTGTTTAAATATGTTGGAACATTTATCTCACCTAAAAAAATTCTAAGGCTTCAATGTGCATTGGGACATGAAAGAGATCTAAGACGAATTGCGATATTCCTTAATAGTTTAAATAGGATATTTATAGAAATATATACATATATATTATTACCTACAACAAGAAAATAAAAACAAAACCAAAATCAATGACACAATATAATAATATGTGAAACTTTATTGATATTATAAGTAGGAAGTTTCTACTCACTCACCTCTTCCTCTTCAAGGGAGCAATGTCTAATTCAACAAAGCTCCAATACAATAATAATTAGTTGGCACCTAATTACATAACTTCTAGTACTATAATAACTTTTGATTGACCAAAGCCTTAACAATCTAGTGGGCCTTCATTAATGATGCTATGAAAACTATTGATGGACCTTCTTTAATGACTCCACCTTACATTTATTAATCACACACTATAACTGCGACAATCATCCTTATTTAATAGACATGGCCACAAAACATCAATAGTAATTTATTCTATTAACTATGGAAGTTAGAGTGAGACCCTTGCACATTCCAAATGGTAATTTTTCATTATAAATTGTTCACCCTAATTGTAAACCCAAATAATAATTTATTCCCTATTATATGAAAGGGTGTGCCATTATCCATAATGGTTTTAATATGCGTCTTAATAACACCTAATGCATCTAAACAAAATGATCAAAGTTTTATTATAAACATAGTTGATAGGACCCAAAATGACTTATAAATGGATTGATATTCCAATAATTTTGGAAATTAGGACAAAACTCACAAAAGAGAAATCATCTTTAAGACTAAATATTCTCAAAAACAAATTGCAAGCCACCCTACCAATCATGATTAAGGAATCATAAAAACTAAGACTACCTAACATTGCTACAATGTTATATAAATTATGCACAAAAAAATCCTTGTAACCATGTCTTCACTTCATTAACATTAAAAAAAAAATACAATAAACCTAATTAAATAAAAGAAAAACTTATGCAAACTCTTATAAAAATTCTATGCTCACAAAATTATCATTAAGCTCCAAAGTAACACTTATATATTAGTATAACCATTTAAGTATACAATAATATTTTATATCGAGGAAAATACCAACCTGACTAAATTATGATATCTACTAAAATTATAATAAAATATTGTAAGCCAACCTGACTAAATTTGAAAAATAGTCCAAGCTCATTTGAGAGTAGCACTATGAATTAATATGCCTCAAGTATCTCCCAAAAGTTTCCTTAAGACTTACATTAATAATTACTTTGCATAAACCACCATTAAGAAGAATTACATAATCTAGCACATGTTTTTCCCATGAAATACATATCTTGAGGAAATCCACATTATAACATTATAATGAGTAGGCTTACATTATAACATTGATCTCACATCATGTAGAGTCCATTCATATGTATTATAAATATTATACAACTGTACTCACCACTCCACACTACACCGAATCTCACTAGTCCAAAGGAAAATAGACAATATTTTTAAAGCGCATTTTCTTTATTCTTTTACACTTTTAATGATCACTTGTATAGTTCTATGATCACTTTTGCAGCAAATCGTCATACTCTGAAACTTTTATATTTCTTGATGTGACACATAACTATTTTGGAATATGTGTGTTCTCTATCATTTTCAATTATAATATTCCATTCCAAAGATATTTCAAAGTTATTGATATTAAAAATGGTTACCCCGTATTAGCGTACCAATACCATTATAGATTTTAATAGGTAAGCCATCTATAAAAATAAAGAAATAGTTATATATACTTTATAGGAGAAATTTAAGCTAGTTCAATCATTGATTACTAGTGGGATAGTTTTCACTTTCTTGTATTAATTAATAAATAAAAGGTCATTCATCGACATGACTCAAAAGAAAATCATAATTTGTGGGTCGTTCACAAGGTAGGTTTTAGTTTAATATAAGTATAGTAATGTTGAGAGTTTCTGATAATATTGTGCATTTCTTGTTGTACCCGACGTTTTGAGTGAACGCTTTATCCATCTTCAGGGCAGAAAGCCAAAACATAAGATGAGAAGAGTGTTGGACCACGATTTTATAGGGAGAAATAAATTAGCCATTAGGAGGGATTAAGAGCATTAAATGAGTCAAAGTCTTGAAACTAATTTGGAAATAGAAATTTATAAATTTAATATCGAATTCATTAATATTTGATAATTAACCATTAGGGAGATCAAACTATTGAATTCAAATATTGAATTATTTAATTTGAAATTAGAATAAAAATTAAATGAGTTAAAGCATTGAAACTAATTTGGAAATAGAAATTATAAATTTAATATCGGATCCATTAATAATTAAACAATAGAGAGATCAAATTAATGAATCCGATTTTAATTATTAATTTTCTTGGTTAATTATTAATGGATTCGATATTAAATTTATAATTTCCATTTCCAAGCTAGTTTCAACGCTTTAACTCATTTGATTTTTATTCTAATTTCAAATTAAATAACTCAATATTTGAATTCAATAGTTTGATCTCCCTAACAGTGAATTATCAAATATTAATGAATTCGATATTAAATTTATAATTTTCTATTTTCAAATTAGTTTCAAGACTTTGACTCATTTAATGCTCTTAATCCCTTCTAATCTAATGGCTAATTTCTTTCTCTTTATAAAATCATGGTCTAACACTCTTATTATCTTATGTTTTGGCTTCCTACCCCTGAAGACGGGTGAAGTGTTCACTCGAAACGTCGAGTTTAACAAGCAATACACACAATGATCCAAAAGCTCTCAACATTCTTATGTTTATCACTGTGGAAATATCTATTCTCTAATCCAATATAAACACTTTTAGTTCATACATAAAGACATTCTTTTTCTAACCTATGAAAAATGATATAGTCCTTTTTAAAAAATATGTTGTTTCTCTAATAATGCTACATAAATATAAAAAGCAAAGTATGTACTTTATACCTTACCAAGAAAATAATAGAAGCAAAGATGAAAGGAAAGTACGTACTTCGTACCTTACCAAGAAAATAATAGAAGCAAAGATGAAAGGAAAGTATAAAGAAAGAGAGTAAAAACCTTGTAAGTTAGTGGATGTGTCGAAAATTAAAAATGTTTTTTTTTTAAAGCTATAATAAATTTAAACGGGTTTTAATGAAAAGAAAAATACTTATTGGTTTTGTCGTTAGAGAAACTAAACTAATGACATGGGAATGTGGCTTTGGGTTAGAAAATGTGTTTATTTGATAACACAATTATATATGTTAAAAACCACCTTAACAGTGTTTAATGAGATGCTAAGGCTATTATTATATTGTCTACCTTGATGACTATTTATTTAAAAGCAAAAAGTTGAAAATAAAAAAAATGAATTTTCAAATGGTGGAGGAGTTGATCTAGATAGGACTGGGGTTGTCTATGTATTCCTTCGAATTGGAGAAACTTGAGTGTTTAGTTTCTTGAGTTGGAGTTGCAATTCATCTATGCATGAGAGAATTTCTTTCTTCACCTTAGACCTCTCTAATGCGACTTTTTCCATTTTTGGTTTGATCTTCCAATATATATCAATAGTCTCAAATTAACATGTGCACTTGGTGTGAGTGTTACCAATCTCCAAAATCCAATGTTGAACCTCTAATTCCACATCTACATCTGGATGAATTAGTGTTTAATTCGAGCTTCTTGTTCAACAACATGAATCTCTTACCCGATAGCTTGGGGGGTACTCTCCGTAAAGGAGAATGTGAAGGTTTATGCACTTGATTGTGCTTTAGTGTATATTGATTGTATTTTCTGTTAAAGATTGTAACTAGGTTCGGTCTTCATAAATTCTATTTTATTCAATATTTATTGTACTTGTAAAAAGAATAAAGAAAATAATTTTATATTATTATTAAATGATTTATTAAAGCATGGGTTTCATGCTTGGGTCATATTATTTTAGGTCAAAGTCCCCATTGTGGACTTCTAGGTTTTATTATGAGTTTATAGTGTCATTGCAGATTTAAATTAACTAATTATGGGCTTTTGAATCATGCAATTAGGTCAAGTATTGAGTCAAATATGATTTATGGAGCCTCCACATCAAGTCGGCCTTCAAGTGACCACGTTGGCCTCAAGTCCAGTAATTTGAACCCATTAGAAGCTTATAAATATAGGGAGATCCAATTCATTTGGAGAGATCTCCCACACACTCAGAAATTTGATATCATTTGCTGCATTGGGAAAAAGTGTGAAGTGAAGGAAGGGGTCAATTCAAGTGTGGTTTTGGGCAAGCTAATATATTGGAAGAAAATAGAAATTTTGGTGCTACTCTCTCTCTCACATGCTATACTTTGGAAGATCAAAGTCTCTAAGAATTTTGCTGATTTAGTTGTTGCATCAGTGGCTGCTAGTTATTTCTTCCAAGACAAGAATAGGTTGAAGTTTATTATGTTGGATGTTGTTGACTTGAGAAGCTGTGTAGGGTCAAAATCAAACTTCTAGAAGCAATATCAAAGTATTTCCCTCAAGATCAAAGTTCTAGAAGCAAGGTTGAAGTTCTAGGTCGAAGAAACTGTTTCATAGTGCTGCCACTGTTGCTGTTGCTGCCATATTGAGGAAGGATCAAAAGGAAGGTTGACTTGTTCTAGAAGAAGTCCGAGTCAAGGTCTAGAGTCTCAAGAATTACTTTTGAAGGAGAAATTATTGACCAGGTTTTCCCAGAGATAGGGGTTTTTCCCTAGTTGTTGGCCTACATCTGGTGTCCTTGATATATGTGAATTTGCTTTGATATTTGCTTGATGAACTAAGAAGAAAGAATATAAGGAGAGCACAATAAGAACTAAAGAATATCACAAGCTGTAAATAATCAATAATAAGATAATCTTTCCGCCTTTCTGATTCTCTAACATGGTATCAGAGCTTTGGTGAAAGAAGAAGGAAAGGTTGTCTCAAGGATTTAATCAAGGAGACATAAGAAGTTCATTAAAGGAAACCCTTTAAGGAAACATGTCTTCACTACCTTCAAGGAATACGTTTAGCACTATCAAGGGAGAGAACAAGCTTGAAGGAGTTTCAAAATATAGATCTTGGAAAAAGAGGATTGACCTCCTCCTTGAAAATAACAAGGTATTAGACTTGGTAAAGGGAAAGGTGAAGAAGCCCACAAAAGAATCAAGTGATGTTGATAAGGTATAATTCATAGAATTGGAATTAGTGGATATTAATTTGATTTTTGAAGGCATAAAGGACAACCTTTTCCCCTTCATAGAAAACATTGATCATTTCGAGGAAATGTATGATGCCTTGTCAAACTATTTACCATCAAGGATATTGGAAAAGTGGAAATCCTAAAAAATTAACTAAGGACTACTAAGATGACCAAGGACGATATTGTATCCACTTTCTTTGTGAATATAGCAAGAATAAGAGATGACCTTCTTTCCATTGATGACATTGTGATAAATAAATAACTTGTGATCACAACCATATTAGGGCTACCAACTACTTGGGGTGCATTTTCTTCCGGTCTCAATAGCTGGAAAGAAACTCCCACCTTTGAGGAGCTATGGACAACCTGTAGTCAAGAAGAGTTAAGAATCTCAATGGTAGCCAATAATGAAGAAGTCTCAAATGCTTATGTTTCTCATCACAAGGGAAACTTCAAGAAGAAAGGGCCAAGGAAGAAGGTTGATATGTCCAAGAATGAATGTTATCATTGTCACAAAATGGGGCATTATAGAAGTGAGTGTCCTGGCAATCCTAGAAGTAAGAAAAGGGATAGAGATCGTGCAAATATGATTGAAGAAGTATCCTCTCCCAAGAGAGAAAATCCAGAAGAGAATGACATAACGGAATTACATTACTAAGCCCGTTACCCATAGCTTTAGATATTTCATTTGTATATTTTATGTTTAGTTATAGGTTTAACATCCTTTTGGAAATATTTTTTTCTTGTTTACAAGTTTTAGGTTTCCCTTAAAGATTTGGAGGGAGCCCACAACAAATCCTCAAGATAAGCATCTCATTCCCTCTCTATTTGTTTTCATGTACTTATTTAAATTTTTTATTATATTAAATACTAATCACTTGTCTAACTCTATTTCCTTGTCTAGGAATTAGCCTTTTGAATGCTCAAGAATCATGGAAGAAGACCTCAAGGATTAACAAAGAATCCCTCATTAGACAAAGCATTGGAATCATAAAGGTTTTTCAAAATAACAAAGGTATGTCTTTGAATATGAAGTCTTGTTATTCTCTTTGGTATATTCATTCTACACTACTAACTATTGTTGTGTCTAGCTCTATTTAATCTTAAAAGATTCTTGTTTGGGATGACTCATCATCTGATGAATATACCCACCTTATACATCTCTGATTGTTTACATATAAGGAACCCTAAAAGGTTCTCTGGAAAACCCTAACCAAAGGGTATGTTAATAATGTGTGAAACTCTAAACCTACTTAGGGTCATTAATAAAGAAATTGTTGTACTAATTGATATATTGATAATGTCGTGTTTGGGATTTTGATATGATCATGGAAACTCTAACTTATTAGGGTTGAAATGATGATGTTCAAAATCTTAAACCTTTGAAGTCATGATAGAATAAGATTTTACTTTGACATGAATGGAAACCATAGTTTTGGTTAGGTCTACAAGCAAAATCCTTGTTATGAAAATTCCTAGGACTGAAACCCTATGCATATATTTCTTTGATTGAGTCCCCAGCTTAGTGTAGGTCAATGTCTGTTTGATATATATTAAATATTGTCTAATCATATGATATGATTATGCATGGTGGTAATATCCTAGATATACATGTTGACCAAATTTCTAATGGTCATAAGTTCTAGGGTTTGGAATCAAGATCTAATCAAAGTTTGAAATTATAGATGATGATTAAAGAGTCTAAGGTTTTACATCTAAGCCCTAGTAATGATTAAATTCTCTAGGATGTGTATTCATCTGAATTTATATAGTGTTGTCTGAGAATTTATAGATGGAAAATATAGGGTTTACATCAAACCCTAGTAGAAGGTATCTATAATATGTTTGGTTTGATTGAAATCTAGGGTTTACATAAAACCCTAGTAGATTGTCTATCATATGGCTTCCGAAAGTTATTAGATACCTATATTTTCCTTTTTGACTCATTTCTAGGGATCTCTATATGACAGAACTAATATTCTGTCACCTTGATTGAATTGCTAATATAATTTAGGGTTTGTATCAAACCTATAATTGAAGTTGAAGTATTGAAGTATAGTCTCTTGTTGATTATGTATAGTCTAAATGCTTTTGCTACTTTAAATTTTTCGTTATGACTAACTTCATGCTTCTATAAGAATTGATTGTAATTATTATCCAAGTTGTGTAGGTACATCATATTGATGAAGAAGTTCATAAGAGAAGTTGATATGATCAACATGATGAGAAGGATGGAAGTCATGAATGATTCTCCAATACCGAAGGAAGAAGTTAAACCTCCCTACATTAAGAGGGAGCCTGGATAAAATAAATCTCCCTATTTAAGAGGGAGGGCATAACATATTCTTGATTGGAGAATATGTTGGGTGTGGAGCCTGATCATCTTGTTTACTTTGTATCATAGCATTGGACCCCTGTACCTTAAAAGGGGTGGCAACGCCACCCGTAATTAATCATTGCCGTGGGGGGTCCAAGGGGGGGCGGCAGTGCTTTTCGGAGCCCCCCCCTGGTGGAGGGTTTCGGGGGCAACGCCCCCGAAGCTTAAAAACATATGTAAAATTGCCTTGTAAAAGTATAGTAATTTCTAGTCAATCTGGGCCGTTCATAGGCGGATGATCTGATGGTAGAAGTTATGTTTAGATTAGGGTTTTTTGCCCTAGAAGGAAACCCCTCGCTTTTATGAGGGTATTTTATTGCGGCTGTGCATTGAGTGTGTATTCTCGGAGAGAGAAACGAAGAGGGAGATTGTGAGAGAGAATAGAGGATATTACAGCGGATCTGTTGTAGGTTTTGTCTCTTCATTTTTCTGGATAATAGAAAGGAAGGACTGGTTGTTCGGGGTGGACGTAGCCCAAACTGGGTGAACCACGTATATCTGTGTCTCTCTGGTTTTATGTGTTTTGTGTGCTTGTATTTTCCACATATTTTATGTGTTGCATTTCTCTGTAATATATAATTTTCTAACAACTGTATCAGAGCTAAAGGTATATTTGGCTGATAAACTCACAGGAAAGAAGGGTTCCTGGTTCGAGTGGGAGCAATGGTGGAAGATGGTAAGTTTAGGGTCGAGAAATTTAACGAACAAAACTTCTCGCTCTGGAAGATGCAGATGGAAGATTATTTGTATCAGAAATATCTGTACCTACCATTGAGCGGAAAAAAAAAAAGAATTCGGCGGCCATGCCAGACGCAGAATGGAACATTCTCGATAGAAAGGCACTCAGAACAGTACGTTTGTGCCTTGATGCATCAGTCGCCTTCAATATTTTGAAGAAAACAACAATAGAGGGTTTGATGCAGACGTTGGCGAAACTATATGAAAAACCCTCAGCCTCAAACAAGGTATTTCTTATGAAACGACTATTTAATATGAATATGTCGGAAGGTGGATCTGTTGCAGACCATTTAAATGATTTTAATACAGTTACCAGTCAGTTAAGTTCTGTAGGGGTAAACTTTGATGATGAAGTTAGAGCTTTGTTATTCTTGTGCTCATTTCTAGAGAGTTGGAATGGTTTAGTAATGGCCATTAGTAACTCTGTCTCTGGATCTAGTACTTTAAAGTTTGATGATGTTGTCGGTGCTATCCTTAGCGAGGAAATGCAACGAAAAAGCTCCAGTGAGACATCGGGTAATGCTTTGAGTGCAGAGTCTAGGGGAAGGAGAATGGAAAGAGGAAAGAGCTTGGGATATCACAGTAAATCAAGGAAAGGAAGATCCAAGTCCAGATCGGGGATAGTGTGCTGGAAATGTGGAAAGAAAGGACACCTAAAGAAAGATTGTAGATCTCGGAAGGGAAAAGAAGGAGACACACAACAAGAAAACAATCATGAAGAGGTGATGTGTTACAAGATGCTTTGATTCTTTCTTTTAAAAATGTTACTGATTCTTGGGTTGTAGATTCAGGGGCTTCATTCCATGCCACACCTGATAAGAAATATTTTCATGACTATGTTCAAGGAGATTTTGGACAAGTTAGTTTGGGTGATGATAAACCCTGTAAAATTGTTGGAATGGGTAAAGTTCTTGTAAAACAACGGAATGGAAACCAATGGCTACTAAAGGAGGTAAGGCATGTTCCAGATCTGAAGAAAAATCTGATTTCAACAGGGCAGTTAGGCGGTGAAGGTTGTGTGACAACTTTCACGGATAAAACTTGGAAGGTCACCAAAGGAGCCCTGGTAATAGCAAAAGGCGAAAAGGTTGGTACATTGTATTTATGCAATGGTATTTCTAACTCTGTTAATGCTTTAACCTCCAAAGGAGCAGATGCAGCATTATGGCATCATAGGCTCGGACACATGAGTGAGAAGGGGATGAAGATTCTTCACTCAAGAAATTTGTTGCCAGGTTTGAAGAATGTTGATTTGGATTTATGTGAAAATTTCATTTATGGAAAACAAAAGAGAGTCAGATTTCTCAGAGTTGGGAAAGAAAAGAAGAGCGAAAAATTGGAGCTTGTGCATACAGATGTATGGGGACCTGCTCAGGTATCATCTCTCGGTGGCTCTTTCTATTATGTTATGTTTATTGATGATGCAACTAGAAAAACTTGGATCTATTGTATTCAAAATAAATCTGATGTATTTGATACTTTCAAGAAATGGAAAGCTTTGGTTGAGATTGAGACAGTAAAGAAGTTGAAGTGTCTCAGATCGGACAATGGAGGTGAATATTGCAGCAAAGAGTTTGATAGGTACTGTTCAGAGCATGGAATTCGTAGAGAGAAGACAGTTCCAAGAACACCACAAAAAAATGGTGTGTCAGAAAGGATGAACAGAACAACCATGGAGCGTGCAAGGTGCATGAGATTGCATGCAGGATTGCCATCACAATTTTGGGCAGATGTTGTAGATACTGCTATTTATCTAATAAACAGAGGGCCTTCAAGTTCCTTGGATGGTGGTATTCCAGAGGAAGCATGGACAGGTAAAAAGGTAAACTTCTCTTTTTTAAAGCCTTTTGTCCATATTAATAAAGAAAATAGAACAAAGCTTGAGGAAAAATCAAAGAAATGTACCTTTATTGGATATGGTGTTAATGATTTTTGTTATCGCTTATATGATTATGAAAATCACAAAATCATTAGGAGCAGAGATGTAATATTCAATGAAAAGGTCTTGTATAAGAATCAGTTGCAGGAAAAGAAACAGGAAAAAGAAAGCAAGGAATACACAGTTCTTGATGAGATAACTGAAAAAGTAAAGGTGCCTGAAAATAATAATAATCAGCAACCACAGCAACATCAACCACCACAACAGCATCAGGCACCTCAAACACCTGAAAGTGGTGTTATAAGATCTACCAGGATAAGTAGACCCCCTGAACGATACTCTCCTTCATTATATTATTTATTGTTGACTGATTCTAATGAACCCGAATGTTATGAAGAAGCAATGCAGGTTGAAAGAAGGAAGAAGTGGGAGCTAGCCATGGATGAAGAGATGGACTCCTTAATGCATAACCAGACTTGGGACTTAGTCAGGTTGCCTGCAGGTAAAACTAAATTGCAGAATAAATGGGTTTATAGGCTGAAGGAAGAGGATGGAGGAAAACAAAGGTACAAAGCTAGACTTGTGGTGAAGGGGTTTGCACAGAATAAAGGTATTGATTTTGATGAAATATTTTCTCCTGTTGTTAAAATGACTTCAATCAGAAATATTTTAAGTCTTGTAGCAGCGGAAGATTTACATCTTGAACAGTTAGATGTAAAGACAACATTTCTCCATGGAGATTTGGAGGAAGAGATATACATGTAGCAACCAGAAGGATATGAGGTAAAAGGGAAAGAAAAATTGGTGTGCAGGTTAAAGAAGAGCTTGTATGGCTTAAAACAGGCTCCAAGGTAGTGGTATCTAAAATTTGACAAGTTTATGTACGAACAAGGTTATACTAGATGTAACTCTGATCATTGTGTTTATCTGAAAAGGAAAAATGATGGCAGCTATATTATATTGTTATTGTATGTAGATGACATGCTTGTTGCAGGGTCTAACATGCAGGAAATAAATGTGCTCAAAAGAAAATTGGAAAATTCATTTGCAATGAAGGATTTGGGAGTTGCAAAACAAATCTTTGGTATGAGGATAACTAGAGATAGGAAAAATCGCAAATTAACACTGTCTCAGAATGAGTACATAGAAAAGGTGTTGAAAAGATTTAATATGCAGAATGCAAAACCAATTAGTACATATTTTTCTAGCCATTTCAAACTTAGTAAGGAGATGTGCCCCAAGACCCAAGAAGAAATGGACTATATGTCTAAATTTCCATATGCATCAGCAGTTGGAAGCTTAATGTATGCAATGGTTTGCACAAGGCCTGATATTGCACATGCAGTGGGAGTTGTAAGTAGATACATGAATAATCCAGGAAAAGAACATTGGATGGCAGTAAAATGGATTCTCAGATATTTGAGAGGTACCACAAATCAAGCATTATGCTTTGGTGGTTCAAATATTTCTCTACAGGGATATGTTGATGCAGATATGGCAGGTGACAGAGATAACAGGAGGAGCACTACAGGATATGTATTTACTGTAGGTGGAACAATTGTCAGTTGGGTTTCAAAAATCCAAAGTGTTGTTGCACTTTCAACAATAGAAGCAGAGTATGTTGCTGCTACAGAGGCTAGTAAAGAAATGATTTGGTTACAAAGGTTTATGGATGAATTGGGTAAGAAGCATGATATGGGCACGTTATACAGTGATAGAAAAAGTGCCATTCATCTTGCAAAGAACTCAACATTTCATTCCAGGACTAAACACATACATCTCGAGTACCATTTCATACGGTCAGTATTGGAAGATGGAGAGTTGAAGCTGGAAAAGATACACACTAGCCAGAATCCTGCAGATATGCTAACAAAAGTTGTAACCAGGGAGAAACTGAGAATGTGCTTAGTTTCAATTGGTCTTCAAGGATGACGATGAAGATGAGGAATAGCCAGGTCCAAAGAGGAGTCATTTTCCAACAAATGAAGCAGCGGTGGAGTTGCTACAATCAATCTCCAAGTGGGAGATTGTTGGGTGTGGAGCCTGATTATCTTGTTTACTTTGTATCACAGCATTGGACCCCTGTACCTTAAAAGGGGCGGCAACGCCGCCCGTAATTAATCGCTGCCATGGGGGGTCCAGGGGGGGTGGCAACGCTTTTCAGAGCCCCCCCTGGTGGGGGGTTTCGGGGGAAACGCCCCCAAAGCTAAAAACAGATGTAAAATTGCATTGTAAAAGTATAGTAATTTCTAGTCAATCTAGGCCGTTCATAGGCGGATGATCTGATGGTAGAAGTTATGTTTAGATTAGGGTTTTTTGCCCTAGAAGGCAACCCCTCGCTTTTATGAGGGTATAGTATTGCAGCTGTGCATTGAGTGTGTATTCTCAGAGCGAGAAACAGAGAGGGAGACTGTGAGAGAGAACAAAGGATATTACAGTGGATCTGCTGTAGGTTTTGTCTCTTCATTTTGCTGGATAATAGAAAGGAAGGACTGGCTGTTCGGGGTGGACATAGCCCAACCTGGGTGAACCACGTATATCTGTGTCTCTCTGGTTTTATGTGTTTTGTGTGCTTGTATTTTCCGCATATTTTATGTGTTGCATTGCTCCATAATATATAATTTTCTAACAGAATATATACTTGAAGAAATGTTTCTCCATGTGAAGTAGGGAAAGGAATCTTCTCTCAAATATTCAACTCATAGTCCTAATGAGAAAAGTTGAAGGGAAACATTGAAAGCCCCGAAGGTTTTCTTTGATTATATATTTAAAAGTGTATTTTTGATTTGGGTTTTGTTTTTACAGGTGAATATCTCAAAGAAGTTGATAGCATGTTGGTTACCAATCAGTTTGATTGGGAGAGATTGGTTATCCTTGATCTATTGGATTAAGGGGTGTTGACGCTTTGTGAGTGAAGCATTTCCTGGAAATACATCAAGCTGACACTTTGTGTTGATGTCTAGTAGGGATGGTGGCATCAGATGGTTGTGCACCTAGTTCCCTGGTTTGATGGTTAATTAAGCCTAATGGTACCTATAGAGGCTGAAAGCTTTAGTCGATATTAGTCCCACTTGGATAGATTTCCTTGGTCAGGAATCTAGTCCAAGGCATTGCAATGTCTAAATCGTAGAGTGACCAATGGATATATTACCTCGATTAGGAATCTAGTCCATGGCATTTAAGTGTCTAAAAATTCTTAATAGTTCACATAATTGAGATCTACCTTATACTATTGTATTAGGAATACCTCCCTAGTTAAGAGGGAAATTTGAAGATTGTAACTAGGTTTGGTCTTCATAAATTCTATTTGATTCAATATTTATTATAATTGTCCAAATAATAAATAAAATAATTTTATTTTATTATTAAATTACTTGTTAAAGAATGGGTTTCATGCTTAGGTAATATTATTTTAGGTCAAAGTCCCCATTGTGGACTTCTAGGTTTTATTTTGAGTTTATAGTGTCATTATAGATTTAAATTGACTCATTCTCGGCTTTTGAATCATGAAATTAGGTATAGTATTGAGTCAAATATTATTTATGGAGCCTCCACATCAAGTCAGCCTTCAAGTGATCAAGTCGGCCTCAAGTCCATAATTGGAACCCATTAGAAGCCTATAAATACAGGGAGATCAAATTAATTTTGAGACATCTCCCACACACTCAAAAATTCGATATCATTTGTTGCATCAGGAAAAAGTGAAAAGTGAAGGAAGGGGTAAATTCAAGTGTATTTTTGGTCAAGCTAATAGATTGGAATAAAATCAAAATTTTGGTGCTGCTCTCTCTCTCTCACATGCTATAGTTTGGAAGATCGAAGTCTTCAAGTATTTTTCCTTTGCCAAGAGAAGAATAGGTCGAAGTTGATTCTATTGGATGTTGTTGCCTTGAGAAGTTGCGTTGGGTCAAAATCAAACTTATAGAAGCAATATCGAATGATTTCCCTCAAGGTAGAAGTTCCAAAAGAAAGATCAAAGTCCCAGGTCGAAGAAACTGCTACATAATGCTTCCACTACTATTGTTGGTTCCAGATTGAGGAAGGATCAAAAGGAATTCTGACTTGGTGTGGAGGAAGTCCAAGTCAATGTCTATAGTCTTAATAATTACTATTGAAGGAATAATTACTAACTAGGTTGTCCCCGAGAGTGGGGATATTCCCTGGCTATTGGCCCACATCTGGTGTCTTTGATCTATGTGCATTTACTTTGATATTTTCTTGATGAGCTAAGAAGAAAGAATATAAGAGGAACATGTAAATAATAAATAATAAGAGAACCTTTCTACCTTTATGATTCTCTAACATTTTCCTTGTTATCCTCAAGGAGCGGTCAGACCTCAACATTATGAATTGGAAGAAGGGGCTTGAGGAAAGAGGAAGTATAAGAGAGGAAATTAAGGTGTTATAAGGAGTATAGGATGAACACAAAGTAGTTAATGACAATGAGGGAAGGTTGCAAGGGGAGAGAAGGTAGACAAAATCTAAAGAGGGATCAAGAGGCCCAGAAAGAGAAGACATAAACCAGGGGAAGGCCAAAAGGAGAAGCCTTATAAAATAATAAATTACAATAGCATGTAAAAGGGAAAGAATGACTATAGGTACAAACAATAAAAGAAAAATCCAAGGCAAAAATAAAACCAAAGAAAGTAGAAACTCACTAGAGAAATCTTGGTAGAAAAACCACCCCCAACATTCTTAGATTTCACCACCATTGGAAGTAGTCTGCATAGTGGAGCCATGGTGCAATAATGAATGTGAATGGGGTGAAATTCCCCTAATTTTGGCACAAATCATTTGGTAAATGATTTTGTAATAAAACTGAGATGCATGTACATATTAATCATCAAAATTATAGATGTAAGGATCCATCCTTCTCAACAAGAGTTTGGTGGTGGGTCAATATCGTGGTTGTGAGTTTGTGAAAGGAGGACACCCATTATAGAGGTCAAAAGATGGAAATGTTACAAGTGTTGAAATTTGCAACAAGAAACAGTGAAATTGGCATCCAGAAAGGACAAAAATTGACCACATAACTGGTGTGGAATTCCAATCACACATGAGTGAGGAATTCAGTTACACACTAGTGCTAAATGTGGGTGTCTAATTTATTTATCCCTTAAATAAATTGGAAAATAAATTGTAATTTCATCTCATAACAACTTGTATCAGTTAACTATGTCATAAATATCGATTTATCTCAATAATTTCGAGTTGAGGGTCAAAGGTGAGGCATGTAGAGTGATTCTATTATTTTTGGGGTCCAGTTGTAGTTAATGCATTAGTTTGGTGCATGTGTAATCAATTAACTCAAATTGATTGAGTTGAAATCAGTTTAACTAGTTCTAACTAAGTGATGAGCTAGTGAGCGTTCAAGTGAATTAAATTAGATTTAATTCAAAAGTAGTGATCTATTAGATAATTGATGATTCATTATTATTATATGCATGCATGTAAATTTTTATGAGGTCCCAGTTGAGACAAAGGTTAAAGGGAATTTAATTATCAGTTATATTATTAGTGAATTTCCCGGGTGCAATTATAAAGTCAGAGGAAGGCTCATGAAGGATTGCACAATCAAGGAAGGTTGATTATCCTATTTAATAGGGATTAATTGCCTAGGGATTGCATGAGCAAGTCTGGGCTAAGTAGGGATGAAATTTGGCTAAGTTTTGGTCAATTTTTCCTGAGAATTGCTAGTAAGTTTTGAGCAGGACTAGGGTGAGATGATTGGTAGAGTGCAAGGTTTTCTCGGTCTGAGAAAGCATTGTATTGTTTTATGATTCTTTGAATATGCACAATATATGATAGAGGGGTTTTGAGCAAGTTATTTCCCTAGATACATCTTGTGTTGTGTGATTGATTATTTCTTTCTCTTACTTGCATGTGATTGAGTGATTGTGTTTTATATTCCGCAAATATAATAGAAGGATTCAGTATCTTGTTTTAGTACATTACATGATCGGATTGAATCCATTGGTATAGAGATTCCATATAATTTCTACAATAAGTTAGTGAATTTCTATTATATTGGTGGGTGTTTTTATTTTGAAAATAAGATAAATGAGTAATATTAAATGATATAATACATCTGATATATATATATATATATATATATATGACACTTTATTCACAACACATAGTTGTGCTGGCCTATTACTAGTATAATATTATAATGATTAAGTGGGTTCCTTATTATTGAGATTCTCATGTGTAATTACAATAGGAGGCCCTACACACGTTGTACTACCTTTCCCTATAAGGAGTTTGGTAAAGCCATGACCACTACCAAAATTACCCACTAAGCACCATGCCAAGTTTACCCACCCTTTGGGAATTTGGCTCTTTATGAGTTCTCACATGTTACTTCTTCCCATTTAATATATTAATGATCAAAGTGGGAAACACACTGCTAACATTTCCACAATGCTAAGTTAAAACTAAACATGTTGGTAACATCCATTACGGTTATTTGGGTTTTTTTTGGAAAGGTGGAAAAAAAATATAATCATCCTTTCAAAACACGTCCACACAAAATGCAGGAACTTGACGTGCCATAGGATACAAATGCTCCCAACAAAATTTGCCACCACTGGCTCACATGGAGAATGATTTCTATTCTAAGGTTATTGAAAAGATTTTTACTGATGACCACTTATTTGTATCCTTGTTTTTCATAAAATTTTGTATCTCAAGTATGTGACCTCTCACCAATGGAAATATTACTATCAGGAAAGGACATAGACTACCCCGATAGGGTTGCAAGAAGAATATGTAGATGATGAAATACAAGGTTTTAAGTTTGATTTCCAATGAGCTTTAGTAATGTATATTAGTAAGAATCTAGTTGGCATATGTATTTGGACTAGAAATTTTATATTTGGTCCTTGGGGGTGGATGTGGCTAGTGTGTGTTATGTAGGTGAAGGGTATTCTTTTGAAATTCCATGTATGTCATATAAATATGTGGTGTGTTGTTATTAATTGATCTAAAATTTCTTTCTAGTTATTGTTGTGCTAGTTTCATTTTAGATATAAACTTTTCTTTGCTTTGTTTTGCTTATCCTTCATGAGTTTGTTTATGA
>JAXQQM020085304.1:0-26802 GCA_034641835.2 Pinus albicaulis
TTGGGGGGAGGCCCCAAAGATCTAAAAAGTTGAAATAGATCTGACAAGATCTGCAAAATTATAATGCCAGAAAAAAAAAAAAAAAAAAGAGAACACAAAGAAAATAAAACCACAAAGAAACTTGTTTTATTAAAACAGAGAATAACTGTAGAAGCTACATTGTGGCAGACAATCTGTCCTTTTACAAAGTGAGGCTTGTTATTTATAGCCTTTTTTTGAGATAGAATACCATAGGTGGATACCATGGGCCAATACCATGGGTAGATACCACTTACAATACCATGGGTAAATCCCATGTGTGGATAAATACCATGGGTGGATACATACCATGGGTCACTTACAATACCATGGGTGAGTAAATATCATGGGTGGATGAATACCATGGGTCGATGCCATTTACAATACCATGGGTGGATGGATAACATGGGTAGATGAATACCATGGGTTGATGCCATTTTCCATTCAGATCATTCCTCCCTCCTTAAGAAGCAATGGTCCCCATTGCATGAAGTTCCCTCCTGAGAAGCCTTTGTTGAATATGAAGAGCCACTGAAGAGAAGGGTTTTGTGTAGTTAACCCATAACCATGATGAACGAAGATCCGAGGATAGAGATACCCTGTAATGCTTGTGACCAACTGTGATATTGACAATGTGCGGCCTAGCAAATAGACTTCGATGAAGTGTGGATTTTTGGATGAACCAAAACCATGACAAACGAAGATCCGAGGATAGAGATACCCTGTAATGCTTGTGACCAACTGTGTGACTAACAGTGTGCGGCCTAGCAAATGGACTTCGATGAAAATGATTTTGTGCGGTTGACCCATAACCGTGATGCTGATTGTTGATGAAGTAGCAGGTGCCTACATAGCTTGGGGTGGGAGGGCACGTCTCCAAATAACCCAAGCCGAATGCTGCTATGCTGAAACTGATGAATGTGAAGCAGGTGCCTACTAAAGCGAGGTGGGAGGGCACGTCTCCAAAGGGAACCCGCTCTGAATGCTGCTCTAGATTTAAAATGAGCATAACTCGGTCAATATAACTCAGAATATTTATTATAACCTGTTTTTGGAAATGGAATGATCATTCTGCATCTTCTCATGTGTTTGAAACCACTATCTGGAGACTTTAGACTCTCAGATTCGCGCTGGAACTGTCTCGCCGTCACAAAATTTCTGAAAAAATAGTTGACTTTAAATCAACGATAACTCCCACATACGGACTCCGATTCGACCGATTTTTTTTTGAAATTGGGTGATTTTTCAAGAGGAGCTCAGATATATATCCATTCTTCTAAAATTTTTCACTAAAAGTTGTGAAAAATTACAGGAGAGCCGCCGTCCATGAATTGTCGTCAGAAAAATTGCTTCAATATTACTGATTTTGAATCAGCGATATCTCCCTCATCCGAACTCCAATTTGGCCGATTTTTTTTTTGAATTTGAGTATTTTTTCACAAGGAATCTAGATTTGGTATTTTTTTGGTAAATTGTTTACCAAAATTTTCAGATCTGATCTGAAAACTCGCCGCCCAAAAAAATTCATGGATTTTGCCGAAGATTGCTGCAAAACATTGAAACTGAAATATGTTTCAAACCCTCATTCCCATGGAGGCATAACCTGAATCTGATACCACTTATCCGAATCTTGGGGGGGAGGCCCCCAAGATCTAAAAATTTGAAATGGATGCGAGCGTAGGTCACGAGTTCGATACACACCCGGCTCGCGTTGGGGGGGAGATTGTTGGACATTGGATAAACCAACACTCCCCGTGTGTTTCGTGACATGGACTAACTGCCTCTCGTGGATCCTTATCTCTGGCGATGCGATCGTTGACTAACACCTGTGGGTTTTGGTCTAACGGCAATCGTGATTTCCAACAAGTGGTATCAGATTCAAGTTACGCCTCCGTGGGAATGAGGTTTTGAAACATATTTCAGCTTCAATGTTTTGTAACAATCTTCAGCAAAATCCATGAATGTTTTTGGGCGGCGAGTTTTCAGATCAGATCTGAAAATTTTGGTAAAAAATTTGCAGAAAAAAAGACCAGATCTGGATTCCTTGCGAAAAAATACTCAAATTCAAAAAATCGGCCAAACATTCGGAGTGGGGATATATCACTTCGATTCCAAAATCGAAGCTGATGTTGAAGCAATTTTGACGACAATTCATGGTTGTCTCTCTTCTGTCATTTTGCAATTTTCAGTGAAAATTTCATAATAATAGTTAAGATCTGAAGCTCCTCTTGAAAAATCACCCAATTTCAAAAAATCGATTATCATCCGAAATGTAGATTATTGTTGATTTAAAATCAACTATTTTTTCAGAAATTTTGTGACGGCGAAACAATTCCAACGCGAATATGTGGGTATAGAGTCTCAGGATAGTGGTTTCAAATACATGAGAAGATGCAGAATGATCATTCCATTTCCAAAAACAGGTTATAATAAATATTTTGAGTTATATTGACCGAGTTATGCTCATTTTAAATCTGGAGCAGCATTCGGAGCGGGTTCCCTTTGGAGACGTGCCCTCCCACCCCGTTTTAGTAGGCACCTGCTTCACATTCATCAGTTTGATCATAGCAGCATTCGGCTTGGGTTATTTGGAGACATGCCCTCCCACCCCAAGTTATGTAGGCACCTGCTACTTCATCAACAATCAACATCACAGTTATGGGTCAACTGCACAAAATCATTTTCGTCGAAGTCCATTTGCTAGGCCGCACACTGTTAGTCACACAGTTGGTCACAAGCATTACAGGGTATCTCTATCCTCGGATCTTCGTTTGTCATGGTTTTGGTTCATCCACAAACCCACACTTCATCGAAGTCCATTTGCTAGGCCGCACACTGTCAATATCACAGTTGGTCATAAGCATTACAGGGTATCTCTATCCTCGGATCTTCGTTCATCACAGTTATGGGTTAACTACACCAAACCCTTCTCTTCAGTGGCTCTTCATCTTCAACAAAGGTTTCTCAGGAGGGAATTTCACGCAATGGGGACCATTGCTTCTTAAGGAGGGAGGAATGATCCGAATGGAAAATGGCATCAACTCATGGTATTTATCTACCCATGTTATCCATCCCACTTGGTATTGTAAATTCGTTACATATTAAATCCACTAAGTGACCCATGGTATGCATCCACCCATGGTATTCATCCACACATGGGATTTACCCATGGTATTGTAAGTGGTATCTACCCATGGTATTGGCCCATGGTATCCACCTATGGTATTATATCTCAAAAAAGGCTATAAATAACAAGTCTCACTTTGTAAAAGGACAGATTGTCCGCCACAATGTAGCTTCTACAGTTATTCTCTATTTTAATAAAACAAGTTTCTTTGTGGTTTTATTTTCTTTGTGTTCTCTCTTTTTTTTTTCTGGCATTCTAATTTTGCAGATCTGGTCATATCTATTTCGAATGATTGTGGTCAGATTTGGTGCAGGAGGAGTTCAGACGGAACACAAGAGATGGATCTTCATCTAAGAATGAAGATGAAGAAGATTGTGCTTTCGCTGCCAAGGTGAAGAAAGGGAAGGGAAAGAAATTCCATTCCAAATCCGAGTCCAAAGATGGTAAGAAGCGGGATATGTCCAGGGTAAAGTGCTTTCACTGTCACGAGCATGGGCTTAATGCTACTAATTGTCCACAAAAGAAGAAGAACAAGAAGGTTGTAGGATCTGCAGATGGTGAGGCTTTGGCCTCGCAATTTAAGCTTGAATTCTCATTGATCGCATGCATGGTGTCAAGTGCATTGGGATCTGTGTGGTATTTTGATAGTGGCGCTTCCTTTCACATGACAGGAGACAAGGAACTTTTCAGTAGCTTGGAGGAGAAGGATATTCAGATGCATATTGAAATGGGTGATGATGGGCGGCACGGTGCTACCAGGATTGGTACCATTACCTTCCAGAGATAGTCAGGTAAACCCTTTCAATTAAAATATGTAATGCATGTACCAGGTTTGAAGAAAAATTTAGTCGATGTTACAATGTTGGAGGATAGAGGCTATGATGTTGTTTTTAGTGAAGGAAAATCTTTCCTGCGACACAAAACAATAGGACAAGCCAAGAAGATAGGGATTCGATAAGAATCTCTAAAATCTAGATGTAGATGGTTGCGCAACATTGATGGCCAAGGCAGACAAAGTGGTGAGTTGGGATGAGGGCGAATTATGGCACATGAGATTGGGCCATCTTCACCACGGAGCCTTGAAAGTCATGCAGCAGATTTCTACTGGTATTCCCAAGGGTACACTTGCGCAGTCAGACACATGCAAGATATGTACTATGGGAAAATATGTAAATGCCACCTTTCATGAGAAGGAGAACCGAGCCTCAGGGATCCTTAAGAGAGTTCACACAAACTTGTGTGGACCATTCTATGTTGCTTCAATAGAAAAACATAAGTACTATGTGACATTTTTTGATGAATTTTCTCGTAAGTGTTGGATCTTCTTCATGCAGAAGAAAGATTAGACATTCTCAAATTTTCTTGAGTTTAAAGTAGTGGTGGAGAAAGACACAGGGAAGCAAGTGAAGGCTCTTAGGAGTGATAATGGTGGAGAGTACATCTCTAACGAATTCAAGAACTTCTGAAGCAAAGAAGGAATTCGAAGAGCGTTGATAACGCCTCATAACCCACTGCAGAATGGGGTCACTGAAAGAAAGAACAGAATGATTGTGGGTGCAGCAAGAGCAATGTTGCATGATCAAGGTCTACCGATACATATGTGGGTGAAAGCATGTAACACTGTGGTATTTGTGCAAAATCATTGTCCTCATAGGATACTTGGCATGAGTACACCAGAAAATGCTTTCACTTGTAAGAAACCTGATGTTTCACGTTTTAATATTTTTGGCTCAAATGTTTATGTGCATGTGACCAAAGACGCCAAGAAGAAGCTGGAACTGACAGCTGAGATCTGGATTTTTGTGGGGTACACTGAAACACCCCACAACTATCGGGTGTATTTTCCAAACAACATAATGATTGTTGTGCAAATGGATATAAAATTTGATGAGGAGAAAGTCATGCAGTTGTCCCTTGAGAGGGAGTTGGAATTGCATGCAGAGGAGGAACTCTTGGTTCCCAAAGATGAGCCTCAAGATGTTGAGCTTCCACATGAGGAGGATCATGGAGTGGCGGAAAAAACACTCATGCAGAGCCATCCATCGGAAATGGTAGAAGGTGCACCACAGAAGCTAATAGATTGAGACTTGATGCTGCAGAGAATGTAGGAGCCCCTAATTCACAGTGCAGACAGAGACAGTCTCCAGACAAGTTTACTGGATACATGGCTCTTATGAGCAAATGTATTATGATTGAACCATCTTCCTTTCAGGAGGCAGTGCAGCAACCAATTTGGGTTGATGAAATGGTGGAGGAGTATGAATCCATTTTCAAGAACAGTGCATGGGAGATTGTCCCAAGATCGGTTGACAAATCAATGGTTGGATCTAGATGGATCTACAAGGTAAATAAAGTTGTTGATGGGAGTGTGGATTAATACAAGGCCATATTTGTGGCCCAAGGATTCTCACAGATCGAGGGGATCGATTACAATTAGACTTTTGCACCTATTGCAAGGTACTCTTCCATTAGATCCATCCTTGCACTCTCAGCGTAGATGGGTTGGCACATTCATCAGATGGATGTGAAAACTACATTTCTCAATGGAGTCATTGAGGAAGAAGTGTACATAGAGCAGCCAGAAGGTTTCAAGATCTTAGATAGTGAGTCACATGTGTGTCGACTCAAGAGAGAATAGTAGGGGCTGAAGCAAGCACCCCGCGCTTGGTACACTCGGATAGACAGTTATTTCACCAGATTGGGCTTCACCAAAAGTGAAGTTGATGCAAACCTGTACCAGATTGTGGTTGAGGGTAAGCTATTGATTATTGTTATTTATGTTGATGATCTAATTTTGACTGGTGATGAGCAGTTGATACACTCATGCAAGGAGGATCTTGCAAGGGAGTTTGAAATTAAGGACATGGGACTCCTTCATTATTTCCTTGGTATGGAAATATGGCAGCGGGATGGTGAAATTTTTGTTTCTCAAGGAAAGTACGCCAAAGATATACTAGGTAAGTTTCACATGGAGAGCTGCAAACCCATGGACACTCCTTTTCCAGGAAATTGGAGGAAAGAGGATGCTACTTCTAGAGAGGTAGTGGATGCTATTGTCTATAGGTAGTTAGTTGGTTCACTGATGTATTTAGTGAACACCAGACCATACATTTGCTACTCAGTTAACCAGCTGAGTCAAACTATGGTTAAGCCTACCAAGCTCTTCTGGAAGGCAGGGAAGCATGTCTTGAGATACCTGAGGGGCACATCAGAGTATGGTTTATGGTACAGAAGGGCAGAGGGAGTGAAGCTTCAAGGATTAACGGATGCAAATCGTGGAGGCAGTCCATTATACAGAAAGAGCACATCAGGAGGGATCTTCAGCATAGGATCAACAACAGTTTCTTGGTACAGCAGGAAGCAGCGATCTGTGACACTCAGTTCAGTGGAAGCAGAGTACATGGCAGCAATTCAAGCTCATGTGAGACTATCTCGATGAGAAAGATCTTGGTTGGTTTGTTTGGTTCTCAGATGGATCCGACAGTGATACATTGTGATAATCAGAGTTTCATTAAACTCTCAATTAATCCTATGTTTCAAGATAGTTCCAAGCACATAGATATCCAATACCATCATCTTATAGATTGTGTGTAGAGGAAAATAATGTTACATAAGTACATTCCCACGGAAGATCAGGATGTAGATATTCTAAAGAAGGCATTCACCAGGAGAAAATTCGAATAGCATAGAGGCAAGATCGGGGTGAACGATAATCCCTTTCTTGTTGAGAGGGAGCGTTGAAGTTCAACAAGAAATTTCAGTACCCATGCTAGTGTGGGACCAGGAGGTCCAAGCAACACCTACACTAGTGTGGGACCACGAGTCTTAGCAGCACCTACACTGGTGTGGGTTAAATTTGGTGCATGTATATTTTAGTTATTCCTTAATTAAGATGAACAATAAAATGTAATCTAATCTCAAAATAACTTGCAATAGTTAACTGAGTGTGATAAACTCATTTAACTCATGAATTTCGAGTTGAGGGTAGCTGGTGAGGCATGCAAAGTAATTATAGTTGTAACAAAGTTCGAAGTGCAGTGGTGTATTAGTTAATGCAAGTTGTAAATATTTTAACTCAGTTAAGTGAGTTAGACTCAGTTATGTTAGTTGTAACTTCTTAATACAGTAGTGAGAGATCAAGTGAATTAAATGTTAATTAATTCACAATCAGTGATCTCACTTGCAACTGAGGATTTACTATATTAGCTGCATGCATGTCAGTTCCAGTGGAGACCCAGTTGAGATCTAGGTGAAAGGGAAGTTGATTATCAGTTGTAGGATTATTGGGTTGCATCCATGCAACCAAACACCCATTGGATTTCCCATGATCCTTGCACAGTTTAGGAAGACAAAAATTTCTATGGAATAGGGATTTCATTCCACACAAATTACACAAGCAAGGTAGGTTGTCTGGAGGCAGTAAATTGGCTAAGTATTAGTCAATTTTATCTGAGATAGTGTGAGATAGTTAGCTGAGTACAGGAGGGCTCTTGTGAGAAGAGTTGTATGTAACTGTTTCATGTATCCATTCTGAATATACAATAGAAGATAGTGGGGTTTTGAGAAGCAAGCTTTCCCCGAGAAATTATCCGTGTTGTGGTTTGATTGATTCTTCTTTGCTTCATGTGATTGACGATTGTGTTTTTAATTTAGCAATTGATTTGTAGAAGTGATTCAATATTTAACTTTAGTACATTATTAGATCGGATTGAATCCATGATATACATGCTTGTTGTATAATTTCTTCACTTTGCGCATGCTAGATCTGTCCTTAACATGATTTTATACTAGTCATAGATATAAAACCAAAATTTTAAAAAATTTACTTAATATTTCTATTCCTTAAAATTATTATAAAAATATATATAATAAAATATTATCAATTTGAACAAATTTATAGGTAAATGGTGGAATGTTGATTTAAAATAAAAATTGGTCTAAATGGAATATTGAGTGTATATGAAGATTAATAAAAAATGATCTAGAATAAATATTGAGTGTAGATGAAGAATTCCTCACTAAAATGAATAGAAACTACAACAACTCAAGTTGAAGTTGAAGTTGATTGGTATACTAGTACAACCAAAATAAAAATATTAATGTGGTTGATATAGTCAAAGGCTTCATTTGTATCTACCATTGATAAATATATATAAAAAAATATATTGCATGAAAAATATTATTATTAACTTTGATTTTACTTAACCCTTGAGAATCCTTGGTCTTGATAAAAAACATAAGAAACATAATTATTAAAAGGTTTTTATCCTTTACAACCAAGATATAAGGAGTTTTTTCTAAAATTAAGTATCCTTTGAAAATCTCTAAGAAATGGGTGGACATTTGGACATCAATTTTTTTTAATTTGTTAAAACTCAATGCAACCTAACAAACTCTCTAACACACTACAACCATTGATTTTTTAATTTATTAAAATTCAATGCAACCTAGAAAACTTTCTAACACACTACAACCATAGTTAAGCATTCAAACGAAGAATATGCTGAGCATATTCCCTTGAGAATCAATCTAGGCCAAAAAATAAAATAAAAAACAAAAGTCTCTCATCCACCTTAAGTTGAAGTTGAAATAGGACACCTTAAATTGAAATAGGAAACCTTCTGCTAAATATTTCTTTATATAGTTGTCATTTCCAAGATCTTTATACAATCATAATTTTTATTTAAATAACAAAAGCATAAAAATTTTAACTTCTAAATTTTATACGATTTTGAAAGTATCAATCTGGATGAAAAATAATATAATAATTAAATCCAAATCATTAATACTTAGTATTCCCATTTTTTTTCAATGGTTTGAGAGAAGATATTGATACATAGGTTGAGCATATAGTTTCTTTTCAAGTCCTTTGACTTATAGTAGTGATTCAAATATTTGGATTTTATTGTGAAACCTAATGGTTATGGGAAGGGAAGAGAGAATTGTGGTTGCTTATAGAAAGGATTAAAAACATAATTTATTATTGATTTAATAGATGGCGTTCTATAAGTGGAAGACTATTCCAATTCATTCTGCAGAAAAGGATTAAAAACATAATTTATTATTGATTTAATAGATGGCGTTCTATAAGTGGAAGACTAATTCTTATTAACTATATATTGGAATCTATCTCAATGTATTAAAATTTCTTTGCATATAGTCCTAAAGTATTTTAGAAAGAGCATGGCATGGCTTCAAATTTTCTTAGAAAGCATTGAAAATTTTGGCATAAATTTTGGTATATCTGGGTAACAACTATCAAGTTTCAAGATTTTGGGTGCACTAGAGATTCGTGATGGCGCTGAATCTATTTCACACACTCCTATTGTTAGATTTTGTTAGTACAAAATTGTCAGATTCCAGTGAATTTTTATTGTCCAAACAATTTTTCCTCTTAATAAACAATGCCTTTAAACAGCTTTGAGAAAATATGTATTTAATTTTTATAGAGATGAATAATTGAAAATAATGGCATTCATTTGGCTAAGTAGCTAGATATTAAAAATCATATTGATATGAGTGGATGGGGTTTAAAAATATTCTCCTATTTCGAAAATCCTTTGCAACCAAAGTCTCCAAAATTGGGTGAAAAAGGAAAGTATGCAAGGGAATAAAAAAGCGATTGAGCATAAGTATATTTCCCGTTGAACCTTCTTAGAACGAGTCCTCAATCTATGGAAAACAAAAGAGTGATTTACCCTGGTATACTTCCCTTTGAACCTTTTTATAATGGATCCATACTTTAAGAAATGATATAAAAAAGGTATGAAAGCAATGAAGGCTTTAGTTTTAGATTTTCGATTAACAAGGAAGGTTGCAAGGCAGCTAGTCTCTGCCTTGAGACAGCTAGAGTTGGAGCAAAGAATTTGCAAACCATTATAATAATGATTTTATTGTGGTAGAAAATCATAAAAGATATTCTAACAGAATATCAGAACCAAGTCCATACAAAAGAATACTCAAACCATATTATACATAGACAACACAGATTGCAGATGTTTGAATATTTGAATATTTGAAAAATGGTCAATTCATCGGCTAAAGGTGGCTCCAAAGTCCATAAATATTTTTTTAAATTAAGTCTTTAACCACGAGAGTGGCTCCAAAGTCCATAAATATTTTTTAAATTAAATTTTACATAATTGTTGAAATTTTCAAGTACATCGACAACACGCTGCCATATTTTTGATCTTAACTAATAATAAAACTTATTAAATAAACAAATAATAATCAATGTTCAAAGCTGAGAATATCGAGATTAATTTAAATGATCTTAACTAATAATAAAACTTTTTAAATAAACAAATAATAATCAATGTTCAAAGCTGAAAATAGCGAGATTAATTTAAATGATAAGAATATGGGGCCTCCTTTCTTGTAATTAATTTCTTATGTTAACCAGAATAGCTGCAGAGCAATAATCACCCGAACCTTGCATGCGTTTGACCTGTCAGAGCTATTGAAAGTTCTTGAAAGAAGCCCTCGATCTTTCACAGTTGTAAATACAGTTGTAAGCTCTATAAATATAAATGTATTCCGACTGTTCTATATGTGGCATTCTTTATTTTTTTCGTTATTAATTAAAAGTTTATAGAATTACCTATTTTCATATTCCCTTTTAATTAAAAATTAAAGGGAGTTTTATTTTTAATTTGAATTTGTCAAAATTGTCCCTCTTTAATTTTAAAAGTTGAAAGTCGCCTTGAAATTAATGATTTTTTCAATCTCCTTTTCATCAAGGAAGAGCATTGAAGAGATTTGACAATGAGCTATTTATAAAAGGGGAAATTAACCTGAACCGGTCGGAAATGAACCGCTATGACTTGTCTTCGCCAAGAAGGGTTAATTGTTTTCCAGGTTCTAGTTTTATATTAGAGGTAATACGGTGGTTAAGTCTTAATAGTTATCCGAGAGCAATAGAATGATGGTTCCTTTCCAGCCTGGACACTAAGCCGTTCACTCTAAGCTGCTAGAAGGAAGTCATTGGTGCCAGAAGGAAGCTGTTGCATGCAGTCACGACACTACAGGTAAGTAGATTTTCTGGTCTTAAATCTTAAGAGGTCGTCTTAATTAAATTGTATTCTCAATGCCAGAAGGAAGACGTTGTTGTGAAGAAAGAAGACATTGTTGTGAATGCAGTCACTACACTACAGGTAAGTAGATTTTCTGGTCTTAAATCTTAAGGGGTGGTCTTAATTAAATGGTATTCTCAATTCTAAAATCGCATTTTCAGAATTTAAACTACATTAATAGAAAATTGATAACAGTAGCAAATTGATAGCAATTAACAGATCTGACAGAAATCAGCACAAAATTAAATTAATGTATGAAATAACTCTCAAAAATTCATTTCCAAAAATTAAATTGATTACTGAAGCAAAAACAGTATTTGAGCAATGGAAAAGCTTGTGCAGCGACAAACCTAGTGGAAATATTACTGAAATTTTCCTGCGAAAGACCGGCAAAAACAGTATTTGAGAAATGGCAAAGCTTTTGCAGCGACAAACCTAGTGGAAATACGGACAAATACTTTGATTCGTTGCTTGCAAACTCATAAATCTTACCGGTTTCAGAGAAAATGATGAGGGCAAATTTAGCATCCCAGAGAACAGAAAGCTAGAACGACTTCTTTAGCAGCCCGCTCTTGCGTTTGGAGAAAGGAAGCATGTCGATTATCAGGGTTTTGAATGTATGGAAAATTAACTTGATCTCTGAGAGTTAATCTCTTCATATTTGAGAGCTATAGTCCGCTGCTCTGGTTTTAGATCTTTCAGTCCCAAGCGCAGATTCAGTTCCATTCTTCGGAGATCTCGTCCCCGCAGCATACCTACCGGTTGGAGCTTCCAATTAGAGATCGAGAATCGCCTTCAAGGAGACACGCCTTCAAGCTTAACAACTGCTTTTGAAATCGCTACTGCCATCGATGTTTCGAGGGCCTTAATTTGCCTTTACTACTTCTATCTGAGGCAAATGGCGTGGCCCGGAAGACCTTCGTAATCAGTGTCAAACATTAAAACGCCAAAAAGCCATGTGGCCGGTATGTGGTTTCTACGTATGGCCGGGTAACTAAGGTACTTGGTAGCATAAGTGATATATTTCGATAACCATAAGGAGCCATAGTTTTCAAACATTTACCAGCATCTAATGTTCAAAATTAATGCAAACATTAGTTTGTGTGAACTTGAAATTATCATTGTATTTTATTGTTTGCTCATACTTAACCTAAGTTCAGCTTCATACTTGCCTCGGTATGAGACCAAATAAGATGAAAAACCTATATCACTATTTGGTCTAGAATGTGATGGAAACATGATACAAAACAAACCATACAAACCATGTTTTATAAGTTTTAATCTATACCGATCTTCGTGCAAAGTTAAAAGACTATATCTATTTCAATTCCTATAGTCCCTGCCATCCGAGAGGAGGCGGCAGGGACTAATAAGTAAGTGATATCGAGTTAAAGTAGGTAATAGTTAACGAGTTAAAGTAGGTGTTGATTATATTTTGGAGGTGGGAATCTATTATTTCAAGGCCGACTTTGACAAAACAAAAAGGCATTTTTTATCCAAATCAACTTGAGAAGAATAACTCTACCATTTGTGGGATATAAGGTTTGTAATCACCATATTTTCTTCGATTAGATTATGAATGGGTTGATGTCCACTTAAATAAGTTTCTTCTAGCACCAATAAGGGGACATAGGGGGCATATTAGATTAAAGGAGTGGACAAATTCCTTAGCTTAGGAAATAAATCGTGTCGCGGGTGTATACACTACTTAATTATTAATTAGGGTGCAAAATATTGCTACATGGAAGGACAAGTTAAAGCATGATGGCGGTAAAATATCCAGAAGCTAAAGGTGCTAAGGAAATTTAAAGTGGTATTATTGTTGGCTCTTAAGATCGAGAGGATAACATTTAATTTATTTAAAGGAACAAAATAAAATAATTCGGAAGAAAATAAAATATTTCAAAATATGTTTAATAGATTTTAGATAAATGTATTTTAGGAAAAAATTGAAGGATGGAAATTTATATTAAAGTGTAGAAATCTTAGTAAATTTTAATCGTACTTATTATGCAAATCTCTAAATGTTTGGTGATATTTTTGTAAACATATTCAAATTTCTAATAATTTCATTTGGTCTCTATAAAATTTTGGCAATTTTTAAGGTAAGTTTTTGGGAGAAAAGCATGAAAAATTAGCGCATTGCAAAATTTAACCCCTAAAATTTTCCTTGATGTATTTCAATTAATAAGGATCCCAAATGGCTAGAATGGTATCACTCTGAAATAATGTTTGTGAAAATTAATTTAAAAAAGAGGAGATAAATTTTTTTAAGGGTGTGTCAAGTCTCATCATTTGGGGCATTCCATCAATAAAGAAGAATGTAACAATGTAAACTTTGAAACGAGAACGGAAACAAGTACCCGCTTTTTTGAGGTAGCAAAAAATCATCTGATTTTGAAAAGTGTTGACTCAGAATAATTTTATCTTTTTAGCATATTTTTGACACTTTAAATTTTCTTATGTACCAAGTATAAAGAATACTTTTAAAATGTTAATGATTTTTATGTTGATTTGAAAAGTGTTGATGCCAGCACCATTCTTTTTTTTAGAAGACTTATTTTTTACTTTAAATTTTCCAATGTATTAATTACTAATAATTATTTTCTAAATTTAACAATTTTTGAAGTACTCATCTTCTTCTTCTTCCGTTATATTTTTTTCAAGTGTCTTTCAGGTTTGTGTTTTTTTTTGTTTTTGTTTTCATTTTTTTTTTTTGTAATGAGATCATTGATTTTTTGCAGTGTTAAAAAAAAAATTGTCAAAATTTTAAAGTTTCAATCTTCTATATAATTATAAATTGTTAAATAATATTTCATTTCACATGAAATAATTGTCGCTAAAGAAACAAAAATTTTAACAATTTACATAAAAATACCCAATTTGAATATAAATATAACAGAAAGAATAGACATTTTGAGACTTTTATCTTAAAGTGACATGTCAAATAAACCATTTTTATAGAAAAAATTAACAAAAAAAAGTATTAAAAAATTGCAATTTTTATGAATATTATGTAAAAAAAATTAATAATAATCATAGTTTTTTCTCATAAATTAAATGTTCCACATAAAAAATGAAGTGAAAATCACATAATACAAATATTAAACATATAATAACAATATTTGAGTACTTATTATTCTCATAAAAGGTCAAAGTCAAAATATTACACATAACTAATTAATAGTTACAAAAAATGAGCTTCGTTTGCAAGCTTAACTAAAATTTAATCAATAATATCACATAACCCAAAATCTTCATCTTCAAGAGTTTCATTATTGACTTCTTCCAAAACATTTTCATGATTGGATTCAGTTTGGTCATTTTCCTCTTCTGATGTATCTCTGATGTCTGCGAATCTCCCAAAGTATATCATTCCAATCATTCCATCTAATGGTGGTTGAGGTTCCTTTGTTTTTTTTGCCACGCGGGATTCATTAAATCCCCTTTTCTCAAACCAACTTCTTGCATTGCATCTAGAAGAAATTGAAGAACGTTAATTATTTGCTGAAAAAAATGGCATTGTACTGGGTCTTTCTCAATGGAAATAAAATTTCCTCATTTTTGTAAGCAACATGCTAGTGTTGTACCTAATCATAAAGTACAAAAGAAATAATTAAGTAAATTAGTATAAACACATAAAATTAAAAAAGAAAATATTGAAATTCATTTTTATATAATAAAACTTACCTGTGCCTGAAAATAAATCCAAAACCCAATATCTTTCATTTGAACATAAATCTAAAAGATATTTAATCAATGACAGTGATTTCTGATATATGTTAACTATCTCTCCTTTTGATTCTTTATCTTCATATGTTAGTTTTTTTACAACAACATCATAAATCAGTACTTGGCTATGACTCTTTCCATCTACTTGATTGAAAGGTGTAGGCTTATAGCTACCATCTTTTGTCCAACATGAATGAACTCACAATCACTTATAATTTGTTGATCTACACAACCAATAAGATTTGACTTTTGCCTGTAACATGAAATAACAGGAAATAGTAAAAGTTCAATTAACTTGTACATAAATGATTTTTTTAACATTAATCAAACATACAATTTCAACGTCTTACCATGTAAGTTGCATCCTTGACTTTTCTTTTCCCTTGAAGCTTTTTAATGACATTGCAAATTGTGTGTCTAATGAAATGTCACAAATCTCCAAAATAGTAATGTTGTGACTTCTAGAAATCCCGCAACTACTGTACTAAAATCTTGATAAGTATAAGGGTCACTATCATATTCAATGTCTGGAATATTGAAACCATGAGGAATATCTGCAATAACTAGGGAATAATCCCCTTTATGTATGAGTTTTGCAATGTCTTCACAATCACCTAGTGTTATTTAATATTGGACAGTGTGGAGCCCATTCCAAATGAAATGAATAAGACTGGGATCAAGTTAAACATCAATAAGATGTTGCTTTCTCATCCTTTCCATTTTAATTTTTTCAATAAAGCTTCTGAAACTATCTGGTGCTCCATTTGCATCATTCTTCATCTTTAATGAAATAAACAAATATATGTATAAGTTATAAAATAAAAATAATATACATATGAATAGAAATGAATGTATAAATCAACATAACTTTTTAAATGCAAGATAAAAATCTTTTACCACTGATGTAGAACTTGAATCTCAGTAGTTGCGTACAACGTCATCACCACTATCTTCATTCAACAATTTAACCATTTGATCTTGTATTCTCATATAAACCTTGTGACTAAATAAATAAATTAAAAAATGTTAATATAGTGATATGTATAACAAATACTACCAACAACAATATATTCTATTTAACAAAAACTTATAATCTAGAAATAAGTAAAAATAACAAACTTACTTTAGAAATTCCTCATACATTT
Organism: Pinus albicaulis; assembly: GCA_034641835.2. NCBI lineage: Eukaryota > Viridiplantae > Streptophyta > Pinopsida > Pinales > Pinaceae > Pinus > Pinus albicaulis. The sequence goes on from JAXQQM020085304.1 coordinate 16,095, forward strand.
CATTCAATGATAATTCTCCTGACATTACACGAGATAATATTATTTTGACAAGTTTTTCATCCTTCACTCCTTGCATTGCTCTCCAAGGTGTGATAGTCATATTTTCTGGAAGGAGCTTCATTTCAAGACCTGATTTACTGCTGCTACATATCAATGGTTTAGACTTTTTGACCTTATCACTTTTTATGCCAATGTTCTCCCACATATCAAAAATATCATTAATCAATTCCCATATCTCTCGAATTCTAAATTCCAACTGGAAAATGTTATCCATGCCTTTGAATATTTCTAAATTTACTTTTCCACCTTTTGAATTGATTTTTTCCTTAATTTGATCACCTATTTTCATACAACATTCCTTTTGAAATGCTATATAAACCTTTGCCTTATCCCCACCACATTTTTCTTCAAATTCATTATGAATAAATATAACCCTTTGGATTAAATTCATAGACATCCTATACTCATTATCTGTATTATGATTCGTGCCAATAATTTTGATTATGTATCTATTAAACCAACATAAATGATACATTTCATTATTTCAAAACAAGGGTTATTGGGATATTCCTCCATCACTTTCCTTTGAGCTTCTACAAAATGGTTCCCCCCAAGTACATAATATTTGTACTCAAAACATTTTTACTTGTCAAATGTCTCTTTGTTGGGAACCTGAATTGGATCAACAAGAAGAAAATAATCAACCAGATGTGCATATAGATTGTACCTCATCAATGTTTTCAAGTTATGAACATGCAAGTGGTGTGGATTTATAATTTGATATTTGAATTGTCCTTCATATGGCTTGTATACTTGACTAACATTAAGTTGAAATGACTGACCTGCCTCAATTAAATTTGTCTTCATCAAATCACTTTGAATGGCTTTTTGTTTTCTTTTAATAATGCCATCCTCTAAATCAGGTCCTGGTGTAATGATTTCCCTGCTTCCTTCTGAGTGTTCACTAGGACTTTCACTATTGTCCGTGATTTTTTCAGAATAAGAAACTTTTAGTTTCTTCCTCCCATTGGTTATCATATTTTTTTCAACGGAAGCAATATCCTCGTCATCAACTAGAAGGGAGACATTCTTGGCCATTTTTGTTTTTTCTCTTTTATGACTCTTTTCCTTTCTAATATCAGTTCTAATATGATCCTCAGTAATGTCAACATATTCTTCATCATCAACTTCCTCCTTTTCAAAAGTAACATGTCTACCTTTACTATATTGATCCCTTTTATATAGTCTTGTAGCATCATGAAGTATTTTTTTTTCTTCTTTCCCCTATCTTTTCCTCATGTTCATGGAAAATGTCGACAACATTCATAATATCTCACTCTATAAGATAGATTCCCTCCAACTTAATTGAAAGACCCTCAGCAAAATATTGTCAAACAAAATATAATATGTCAATAATAACCAAATATCAATAATATAATGATATAGTTAGAATAATGCAAAACACATAAATATAAATATAAATACTTACAATATTTTGTGTTACGATTTGTTTGCATATCCTTGAAGAATATACCCTTGTGTTATACATCGCCAATTTAAAATGATATCTAATCTTATCATGTGACTTGGACGGTTTTGAAATTATATAAACATTTTTAGTATTCAGCCTAATATATAGGTCTAGTACTTTTCAAACCAGCTCATAATTTGCAGCATCAAAATTCTTACTAGCATATGGATATAATTGCAGACGTTTTCCTTCTCTATCTTTCACATACCATGCATATTTTGTATGATTTGCTTCTTTTGATTTCTTCCAGTATGAAACCAACTTCTTTTACTTTGGAGAGGCATCTCCTACATTTGCGATAATTAACTTAGGTTGGGTTCGTTCAGTAGTATTTTTTGAGGGCCCACCTCCAGCTCTAGATGATGCAATTATTGACTTTGGCCCAAAAAGATTGATAAAAATATTCCTTCATGTCATTTTCCTCCAAACATATATCTCTACATATAAATAAGTAAATCACAAAAAAACCAATATCTTACGTAAAAAAAAAAAAAAAACTAAAAAACACCAGAAACATATACATCACCCCCTGGGTCTAGTGTGATTTTAGGTTCATCCAAAATACCAAAATAGAAAACCAATTCCTTAAAAAAAAAAATTTTTTTTACGTTTTATCCCCGACCCCCTCACTACCAGGGGGACCGATGTGCGTGCATGTCTAGGCACAAGGGGGGTTGATTCGGGCCTTAGGAAAGCACTCGCCCAAGGCACAAATCGGCCTCCTTGCCAGGATCGGCCCCCCTGCTTGGGAGGGGAGCAGATTCGGGCCTTGGGCAGGCGTCCGCCCATGGGTGTACCGGCCCACAACACAGCGGTCACGGCCGACTGCTACACTGTGGGTAGGCGCTTGCTCTTGGGTGTGCTCGCCTACGGGCACCAGCCCCCACCGTCCCCCTAGAAGGCAGGGGGCTAGTGGGGGTGGGCGCCCGCAACACAACGGTTAGGGGTTGATTCTGAGAATCGGCCCCTGGCCGTTGTGGCCCAGGCGGGCGCGCCCACTGATCCCCTAGCTAGGAGGGGGGTCGATGAGGGGTGAACCCCAAGCATGCCCATGGATGGGCCTGCCCCTTGGCCCATGTGATTTTTTTTTTTAGAAAATAAAATTATTTGAATTGGTTTTCTATGGTATTCTGGATGAACCTACCAACCCAGCTGAAAGGTAACTGCTAGTAAACTTATGGGGGTTTAAAACATGTAATCAGTGGGATTTTAACTTAGTCTACTTTATTTTAACAATTTCCTAATTTTTGAAATAATAAATTAAGCTGCTACCCAAGAAAAAAAAAATTGATTTGTTGGCATCAAATAAATTAACTTCCTCAAATTCCTCGTTTAATGGTAAAAGTAGAAGGGAAAATAACCTTTCAAATGTGAGAATATCTCGTTGATTTTTTTTTCAATGACAATGTTCCTGCTCCAAAAAATCACTCCAAGATTTTAAATGAAATCTCGAGAAATCTTGATGTGATGTGAGGAATAGAGAAAATGAAAGTTCTTATCTAGAGGAAATTGCGGAATTTCTTTACCGTGGGGTTAATGTGGTATTAAAAAAAAAATTAAAAATAAATCAATATATAGTTCATATTTTGACGATACACTAATTTGTGTTACATGTGGGATAAAAACGATAATAAACATTAGAAAAAAACCTATAATCAAGTAAATGTTATATAATGAGGCCTATATATAGGCTCTCAAGGCCCAACACCCTAACCCTAAACCAATAGTGGTATTTAGTAACCATTAGGAATATTTACAAAACTACTAGTTTTTCTATAACTAACTTCTTCTAAAATTTTCCAGTTGCGGGGAGTTAAACAATTCCAATTGTATCGTGGGTCCCACCCTCGGTTGTAGTGGGACCCTCTTTCTCTCTTATGCATATGAGTTGGCTGAATTAGTGTGCATCACCTTGGTTGGGTCGTTGGTGGGGTTCTTCGTGGCTAAGTTGGCACTTGTGGTTGTAGTTGTGCTTGTTATTGCTTCAGTGGCCTAGAACTGGAACCTGTATTCATCGGGAATACTTGTAGCGTTGCTCCTCCAACCTAGGATTGTACTAGTGCTCTTTGAGTGGCCAATATGTATATATCCATCAATCCTGTAAACTCTTTTTGTAACGGGATATCGAATGCTTGTGCATCTAAGATGGATACATCCAAGTTAGTGATTGCATCATAATCCACTAGGCCCTCTTCCTTGAAGATGGTATTTAGAATGAACAAAAATTCAAAATGGTATGCATATAGGTTGAAAATTTCCTTTCCCTGCACATCACATTCCTCTTCCCCAAAGGATTTTTTATCATTCCAAATTTCAAGTAGGCTCTATATGATAGACTCTTTGGAATAGTTTCCATTTCCATCAAAGAATGATGGGAATTTCCTCTTGTATAAAATCATGCATTTATCTTTGAAGCCTTGTATCTCCTTTCGTAATGCTCATGCCTTCCTTTCCACCATTTCACCAATTTTTTCTTTCTTTCCATTTGATTTTCTCTTGCTACCATCCTAGATATATCAATATTTTCTTTGGTGACATCTTCCTTGGAAAACTGATTTAGGAAATCTATTATCACTTCAGTTTTTGTGAGGGAATCAACAATGGCATTCTTTATTGTGTTCACCTCTCTATTAGCCCTTCTGACAATTTTTATATTTTCTTTAAGCGACTCCATATGATCCCCGTGTTTTTCCACTATCTTAATTATTTTTTCCCATATGATTCCTCTTGCATATTTAAATGAGGATTTACTTGGGTGTTTCCTTCTCAATATCTCCAACTATGCTTCAACTCGTTGACCATCCTCATATGTTGAATATAGTTCTATTTTTGTGTTTTCCAATTCCTCTTCATTTTTTTTCAATTCTTGCCCTCAGTCAAACAGTAGAATCTATATTTTCTTGGAATACTCCGACACCATCATTGGTTCTACCTGTTTAGCATAACATCAGGAGTTTGGTGGGACTAGGATGTCTCACCTATATTTTATTTCATCCCTTGAACTTATGCCTCTAGTAGCACAAATTGATATTAGTATTATTTATTATTCATTATCACACCATGGATATTTTTCTTTAGCTCTTTATTTTCTTTCTCTACCTCTTCCAGTTCATCAATTTACACAAGGTTTGCATATGGGATCTTAAGTTTCTTCTTCATGGAAGTTATCTCTTTCCTTGTCATCCAACTTAGTTTTATACTACTTGAAGTCACGATTGTATATATCCAAATGGTTAATATTTATTTTTGTTAGGTAAACTTAATCGTGATAGAGTCATGTTGACTAGGGTAATAGTAGTGGTTTTGGGGCAAATGGTTTTGTGCACCCATGGTTTTTGCCCATGGTATTGCATGTAATGGAGCCTATAAAAAGGCTGGGAATACTTCATTGTAATTTAGGCTTGGAGGTGAGCGGTGAAGGCTCGCTTGGCCGGATTGGCCAAGGTTTTGGCCAAGGCTAATGAAATTTCATTAGGATGGGTTTTTCCCGGTTAAATATTTGTGTTAATGTTTATGATTTGTTGCTGGGTTTTTTATGTGTATTCATCTCGGTAAATTCTTTATTATTTCTCCAGTAAAATTCTAACAATTGGTATCAGAGCCATGGTTCAAGTTTTGGCTTCAGATGGATGTTTTCTGTTGCCAAGGGTTTTATTGGCTTGTGAATAGAGATATGATTTGTTGTATTGATGCAGATCTGGATCTCAAACCGAAGGACGAGATCGATACATAACCCATTGGAGGAGTTCTCTCATGAAAGTAACGTGGACGAGCACGTTGAGATTGAAATGTAAATTTTTTGCTGCATGGTGAAACCATTGATGCAAAGAAGCTGGATATTGTGCGAATTTTTTTAAATATTTGAGATCTGATGCCTGTGGAAGCATTGTTGATGCACTGGCGGCATTCGATGAAGCTTCTGAGCGTACTATGTTTATGTGAAATGCACTGCTCATAGCTTAAGTTAATAATGGGCTCTATGAAACCAAGGCTATGGAGATTTATAAGCAGATGAAGTTTTCTGGGACGGAGCTTGCTAATGCTGAAGGCGATGCACGCTATGATAAGTTTAACATGACTTGTTTTTGTATAGCCAGGAGATTCATTCAGTCTCTTGCTATTAGACAACCATCAACGTAGGTAACAATATGGTACGATGTCAACGATCTTTGCAAGGAGGGCCGACTAAAGGAGGCATTGGCTATTTTACACAAAAATGCAGACCACCATGGTATTTCTTTCGATTCTGAAATTTATGCTGCTCTCTTGCTCACCTGTCTTGTCTCCAAAGCTCTTGCCAGAGGCAAGAAACTTCATGCCAAAATGCTGGTTAGTGGCTCTGATCAGAACTCATTTTTGGGAAACCAACTTGTGGGTATGTATGCTGTCTGTGATAGTTTGGACAATGCACGCCAAGTGTTCAAAAAATTACACCAACAAACTATTCTCTTATGGAATGCCATGATCAGAGGCTATGCTAAGGGTGAAATCTATGAGGAAGCCATTTCCCTCTATTATCAAATGCAGCAGGAAGGAATACAACCAGACATATTCACGTTTCCATTAGTTCTCAAAGCATGTGCTACCTTACTAGCTTTGGAAGAGGGCAAGAAGATTCATCATCACATAGTTAGGATGCGGCTTGAGTCCGATATTTATGTAGTTGTTGTTCTTATAGACAAATATGAAAAATGTGGAAAATTGGAGGTTGCTCGTCATTTATTTGATAAAATGCCTCAAAGAACTGTGATCTCATGGACGACCATGATTGCAGGATATGTTAAGAATGGACCATGAAGCTGATAATTCTCAGCAGATTCAGAAAGAAGAAAAATATGTTGTTTCAGCTGTAGCAACTGTGCTTTCTGATCTTTGTGGACCAGGTGAATGGATGGCAATGTCAAAAATTCATTCTGAGCTTCTTGAGCATTATAGTGGTGTTGCTTTAGAGAGGTCTTGGTCTCTAAATCTATAGAGTAAGAAACTATGAGGATTGGTTACATGCAAAGTGTTTGACAGAATGTGTCAATCAAATGTTTTGAAGAACATCAAAATGAGAGAGGATATTTGCAGGTGAATTAATTAAAAATTGATGAACCATGTATCTGAAGAGAATTCCTAAAGGACTGGCAGTTACAGAGGCTGGTGACCCATGTGATCCGGTAGATGGATTATTTTTATATGGACATTGATTTCATATGTACAAAGAGCAACAATGAAACAAAAAAATATTATTATAATGGAGTTAATTTTTTACATGTAAATGGGCATACTGTTGTAAGACCTAGTATGGCATGCGTACCCCTGGGTAATCTCTGGTAAAGTCTGGGTTAGACCTAGGTGATAGGGGGGATGTCAAGTTTACAATTACCCTGGGTAAAAATTTGAGGGGGGAAGAGCTAGAGTGAGCGGTGTTGTCTCATTTAGTAGGTTTGGCTGGATTTAGTTAATAATCCCCAAGTCAAGTTTAAGGGGGGAATTGTTAGGTAAACATGACTCGGGGTAGAATCAATGTTTACTAGGGTAAACAGTAGTGGTTTTGGGACACATGGTTTTGTGCACCCATGGTTTTGGCCCATGGTATTACATGTAATGGAGCCTATAAGAGGCTGGGAATACTTCATTGTAAGGTAGGCCTGGAGGTGAGTGGTGAAGGCTCACTTGGCCAGATTGGCTAGGTTTTTTTGGCCAATGGTTAATGAAATTTCATTAGGATGGGTTTTTTTTCCCTGCTAAATATTTGTGTTGTTGCTTATGATTTGTTGCTAGGTTTTTTATGTGTATTCTTCGATAAATTATTTATTATTTATCCAAGAAATCTCTAACAATTCTATATATTCATTATCTTAATATTTCTAGATTTACATATCATTCTCTCATACTTCAATTGTCCACTTTCTTTATTATACATTTCTTGTAACTTTCTTGTTGTGGCATTGGTCCTATGAATCATATGAGTCACCTGCATGTCTAGTTCCATGATATATGTGGATGGGTTATGATCAACAATAGGGACATCTGGTGGAATCCATAGTCCTCCATGGACCTAACTATATATGTTTTAGATTGAAACATTGCCGATTTGAAATTCCCCCTCTCATGATCCAATGCACTCTTGACTTGCATCCTAGGGAGTGGTTGATTTTCAGTTATCCTTATACCTATTTTCTTTTCTTTGGATAATTGTTTACCCATTGCTTGAAATTCTTCTACAATTTACATTTGTCCAAGCGTGGATACCTCACTTGTCTTTGCTACCTCAGATGATGACGTAGTGGAGGTCATGTTGTAACTTATTTTTACCATAGTACATTTTCCATTTTCCTTTTATGTTGAAAAGAGAAAAAAGAAAAAATAGAAATGAAAAATAAATAAAGAAAGAAAATAAAAATAAAAAGAGAAAAGAATAAAAAAGGGATAAATATATATATATATATATATATATATATATATATATATATAATAAATAAATAAATTACCAAAGTCACAAGCAAATCAAAATGTCGCGTGATTTTATATGTTTGTATTTAATCCTTTGTATATTTTTCAAAAGGATTATAGTTAATTTGTAAATAAAGTTGTGATTTTATTTTATTTTTCATTTGTAATAAAATGTGATTGAGAGTCAACGGAGGAGATCATCCCCGTCCATATCAACAATGAAGGATGAAGCTCGAGGCCCCCCCACACTATCGAAGTTTAATGGGGGGGTCCAAAAAGATGTTCCCAACAAACCGCCATCTGATATGTGATGCTTCCACAGCAAGTTAAGGACCCCCATCTCGTAAACTGCTAACTACCCATCTCCCCCCCCCCAAAAAAAAACCACTTCCCACTCCCGCTCCATTCTCGTGCCCATTCACACTTCTCCAATTCTCCCCTTTCTATTCGCTCTGACTATACAAAATTTTAAACATTTAAATCCCTCCCTCAAAATGTTCACATAACTATTTCACAATTTATCCTTCACGCCAACGTTTAAATATTACATTTGACACACCCAAAAAAATTTATAACTTCCCTATGCATTCAAATCCACTCTTTTAAAAAAAAGTAACACATTACCATGCATATCCTCTTTCACGATGTCAACTCCCAGCATTACCATTGTGACCCTAGATCTCAGAACTACGTAGAAATCTCTCTACAAGTGATCTTCATCAGTATGGTAATTCATCACTCTTGCATGTAATTCTTCATTCACGATGTTCTAATCTAAAGGCGAGTCCAAACTAGTTGTAGAAATCCCAATGCTTCCTTCTTGATCCACAATCCCTTGAGAGCCCCTCAAACATGTATAATATAAAACTTGTTTTAATCTCAATTTGAGCTTAAGGGATTACGTTACAATACATGCATATGTATTTTATTTTCATCACTTAATTGAAACAAAAAAATGTCTGAAAGAATATTCTCAATCAAATCATAAAGAATAAAAATGTGCGCACAACAAGTTTGATAACGGATTTCACCCCCTCCAGTATGCTACCTCTCCAGATCCGCCTCCAATGGGATGAATCGATCTATTATCTTTCTGAAAAGAGATAGATGTACATCGATTTTTATGTCAAGGTGGTCAGCCGAGAACTTTCAACTATACATCAAAAACTCTGAAATACTTATGGAGCTATCTAAGCTCTCCTCGAAAATGACTCTTTCAGGTACTCAAAATCTCTCCTTACTCTCCCCTTTACCAAGTACATAAAATGGAATTATATATCTCTTGAGAGCCCAAAACTAATGAGGGAATATCTCCTTATCCCTTATTCCAAGGAGAAAATTAATTATCATATCCCTTAAAATATGCTCATGATATTTCTGTGGAGGAAATATCACAATCTCTACTTTCAAGGGCCTTATCCCAAAAACCTTAGGGGTGAGAATAATCCCTTTAAACTGTCAAGTTCAACATGAATTAGAATTTGAATTTTGGAATTAGAATTTGAATTGTGAGGAAAATCCTCTCAAATATTCAATTTCTATCTTATAATAAAAATCAAATTATGAGCACAAATATATTAAAAATCCTCATAAAACCCTAGGCTTCAATGAGTTGGTATTCACCTTGGTGCTCCTTGGGAAGAGTATCTAGATCCTCCTGGATCACTTCTGTAATTAATTTAGATGATCTCTCCCTCGTAGATACTCAATATAAGATATTAGAAACCCAATGTAATTTTGATCTTTACGAACTCCATAATTGGGAAAAACATAATTGTTTAGATGTCATTGATGAATTGAGCATATGGGACTTTTTCCTACCTCAATTCATTTTCCCCAGACCCATACCTTCCCTGAATTTGTTACCCGGTGTTATTTTAGATATCTTCCTAGTCATAGGGTTATAATTTCCCAAAATAATGAAGTCTTATTTTCCATTACAACGGAGTCCATATGTCAAGCACTCCAAATCAATCCAATAGCTCCCCTACAACCTTTTTATAATGATTCCCTCATGGATATTTACCAAAAAATCACATTTCCTCCACAAGCCAAAATATTTGAGTCATTCTTACCTCAAAATTCTGAGTTATCAAGAACAAATATTCCTTACTCTTAATCAATTTTCCCAGAAATGTCTATGAAATTCATCTCCATGGTCGCTTGTCTGTTAGTTTACCCTACCGATCAGTGGGCCAATGAAGTAATATTAGGATATTTATCAGTGTTCTGTGTGGGTAATAAATCCTCAGTGATTTTTAACTGCAGTCAGTTTTTGGCAGACAATTTTCATGATCAGTTTTTAAAGTTCTTTATTGATGGTGCTTTTAAGCATCAATCTGTTCTTGCGTACTTTCTTCTATTTCATCAAGCAGATAGGTTTAATTTCCCATTACAGAAGTTATATGCATAGGGGAAGCCTCAATCAGTCATTCATTGGACTTCCTTGGTAAGGAATAACATAGAATAATACTCCTTTAGTGATTATTTAAGCCATTTTTTTCATATGTATTTATGCCTTCTTAGCAGTGATGTTATACCAAGGATTTCATCCAAAATCAAAAGAATTATGCACCTCCCTGAGCAAGCCAAAATTGGATATCGGTACCTCTTAGTGTCAGTTTTTGCATCCTATCACCAGTGATCAAATGGACTCTCATCATGTTCTAATAGGTTCCTTAAGTCAATTTTTTGTCATTTCATCAAGTCATCATGCAAAAATTTGGTCACTGGATG
>JAXQQM020090438.1:0-22434 GCA_034641835.2 Pinus albicaulis
AATCTTTTTCTACCATGCACATCAACATGCATCTCAACATAAAAATTTCAATACCATGCAAATTCACCCCCTGCCATTATCATTGCGGAAACTATCTTCAACATATGTTTCAGCTCCATAAACCCAGTAATCAACCTTTTCATTCATTTAAACACATACTTTAGTTGGCACAATGCGCCCATCATCTCAGAATACAATAAAACAAAATGCGCCTTAAACTGGCAAATTAATACCCCTCTCTATTTCAGAACGCTGCATCGATTTTCATCACTTCTGCAAAGGAAATTCTTAGTCGGAGGATTCCGCCTCTGCAATTGCTCATTCCATTCAACATTACAATAGATCTGCCTATAGTAAATACAGATATGCTTACCATGAATATCTATGCAAACTCGAGTGCGCCCTCTCCAACGCTCTCACACCTCCATCTCAACTTTCGGTATGCCCATTTCATATGTACACAGAGTTTGATTAAAGTCAATATCAATTCATTCGACACATCTATCGACTTAACAATAGAGGATTTTTCCAACAAGGCCAGAGTGTTTCCCATTCTCCATCCGGCCTACATAAATCAGGCTTAAAAAAAACAGGTGTCGGGGCTCACAGTTAACGTTTCAACCATATTTTATTTTGATTAAAAGAAAATCAAAGTTCCACAATCTGCTCAGACAATTTACATACCTTCTGTTCCACTGAAAGAGCGCAGACCTCCGTGTTAACCCAATTTCATAGTTCTATTTACAGTGTTGCTTCTCAAACCAATTGCATTTCACTTACCATTCCGTCAAATTCAAGGATTTCTTCTATCGACCCTTCTGCTCTGCGTTTGTTTTAACAACACGATGACAATCGACCTTTGGAACCACGCCTTTCCTGATGTTGTGGATTGGCTCCACGATTTTAATTATAAACAACTGATTTAACAACGCACCAACGCACCATAATTACTCAGATTTTAATTGCTTGTATCCACTCCTGCAAAACAAAACTCAATGCAACCTTATATCATTCAGCTTACCACTCACTCACTTACACATCGACCTCTGTCAGCTATTGATTCCAGACAGCGCTTTTTACATACATTTAAAACCATTCAAGTGGGAGTTTAACACGATTTCTGTATCATTTGATTTCAACGTTATTCCGTGCCCAAATTGTCACACGAATGCTACAGCTATTGCAGAAATTAATACTCTACTGCTCGCAGAACTATTTCTAAATCGAACCTTGTCCAATTTGAGGTATATTCAGTTCCACACATCAAACAGTTTTCGCCTTACTGTTTACCATTAATGCCCAACGATCCATCAAAATCATAGATTCAATTACATATAAATCAAACACTCATTCACACCAAGATTCAGCGCTCGATTCAAGGTATTCTGTCTTCAACAGTTTTTCATTTAACTCACAAACAATGATTTCACAACACCAAATATTATAAAACATGCACTCTCAATTTAAAACTCAGTTACAGAAAATCACTCCATAAATGGAACCACACAATTCTGAAAACACACTGCTTTTTTTATTAACAAATGCAAATACTTACAGCGTTGTCTTTGCCAAATATTCAACATTTAGGCCATCTACAAACTGCCCGAAGGCATCCAAGCAGAAAACCCCTCAAATCTAAGCTTTCGCTCCTCTCCACAAACCTCTACGAAGAGTCTCCTTCTTATTACAATTTTCACTATATTTTATCCACTAATTCCTCTAACAATAGATAATGTAATCTCCTATCATTAAAAATCAAACATAAATCTTCTATTTCATTTCTTTCAAGCACACCTAGACTAACAACTATTATCTCTACATTTAAATAAGATAATCTCTTATTTATTACAATAACAAACTATTTGAGGAATCCAACCTCCTCAGTAAATCTAATTTTGACCGACAGTTAAATAAATTTCACTGGATTTAACCACAACATGTGGACAAATCTCCACATTGCTGGCTAATGCCGATGCTCCTGCATCAGACTCCCGAAGTTTAAATTAACCATGATCTCCTGATCATGCAATTCTGTCCTGTGTCCTCCTGGATCCCATATTTGGTTTGATAGTTTGTCCTTAGTTACTGCTGTTGTTGTTTGTCCCTCAAGTCTCCATCCTTTCTGCTGTAATGACTCACTATCTGCTGTTGTCCCTTTCATATATTTCGCTGCTGTTTTGCTCACTCTAGTTCGCAGTTTTCTATTCCCTTCACCTGTACCATTTCTTCCAGCCAATCTTCCTTTCTTCTTTTGTTCTGTATTTGTTTTACTAGAATGTTGTAATATGAGTTTCCACAACTCATCCAATTCTTTGTCCATATTACTTCTCGTGTGCTGAATACTTTTCTGCTGCAACTGATTGTGTTCTTGAATTAGAACATCATAATATTTGTGCCAATAATATTCCATATACATTTCTGAAATGTACAAATGCCTTTTCCCAGGTTCTTCTTCTGGTTTCTCATTCATGACTTCATCATTCCTTTCTTCAAATTCCAGCATACCTTCCATTAATCCAATCTGTTCTTCTTGGTTCAGATCGACTTCACACTGCCCTTTTCCTGCATATAAATCTTCATCAAAATTAATCAACTCAATAAACACAAATGCTTTACCTAGCTTCCTCATCAAAAGATTTGACTTATACAAATCTGCCATCTCATCTGGAAGTTCTCTCAAAATTTCTGCACCATCTTTACTAATTGCATTGTCCGCAATATCTGTCTTTAATCCTCCTTCACTCTGGCTTTCTTCAAGATCAATGATCTTCAATGACTCATTGTATCCTTTGAATTCAAAAATTCTTTTTCCATCCTCCTTATTCTGCATATGACTATGAGTAGTCATTCCGTCAACAGTCTTCAATAACTGTTTGTCTTTCCTCAAGTCAATGTGACCTGCAAACACACAACAATCTTTAGTTTTCAAAATACAATACCTTCCATTTTTTTTTGATGCTTCAAGCACCAATCCTCCATCATAATTCTTTTGGATTTCAGTGGATCCTTCTTGCTGTGACTTCAAATCAATATGAATTTGTTCTAGTTTCTTGAACTCGTTCATCAGTTTGCCATTCAACCTCCGTTGCAATAACTTCCATTTCACCCTTTTCTTCAGTCTCCATCTGTATGTTCGGTCTTTACTTGTCTTCCTTTGTACAGCCAGACCAATTTCTGGTTCTTCATTCTGCTGCCAGCTTTTATACTTCTACAATTTAATGCCTTCCTCAAATTCATTCTCATGTAGCTGGTCATTCTTTCCAAATTTCTGGTTACTTCCACATTCATCTTGCTGAGTTAATATTTTTGTCTCCTTTATGCCTCTGAGGACATAACTTCCTTGTTGCTCATGATCTTTTATCTCTCCTTCAAATAATCGCTGCTCAATTTCTCTGATTTCAGCATCATATTTATTAATGATGTCTTCCACACCTTTTCCTCCATCAGGTTCTATAAGCTTTGTTTCTCCTTTGGGTTTCTCGAGTAATCTTTCCAAGAATTCTATCTCCTTGTGAAATCTCTCCAGTAGATCATCACAATTTTCCTTCTCAGCTTCATTCTTTTCTTGACAATCCTCCTGAGTTGACCTGTTTTCCACATTATCATATTGCAAACATCTTTCATCAATTCCATTAAATAAATTCATTAGTATACCTTTTTGTAGTCCCACTATGGAATTGTCTTCAGACTGCTGGTCTATATCAACCTCATCTGACTGTTTCACACCAAACAGAATTTCATCTATGAACTTCTTCTGTTGCAATAGATCAACGCCTTCTTCCTCTAAAAGGGATTCTCCATCATAATTTACCTCAAGAGCTTCATTCCTGGTTGTGACAATTTCAACCTATTGTCCATCATCCTCTGCATATCCTGCAAACATACACAAACTATAAGAATCAAAATCACAAGGCTTCATTGCCTCATCTGCTTCCTTTGTCAACATATCTCCGAATTGTTCTAAACTATGCCAATAGTCCATGAGATCTTCAGTTGATCTCTCATTATCCTCTTTCCCCAGCATTTCACCTTGTTCTGGTCTGCAAATGGAAACTTCCAATTCTACCTCTGCTTCTCTGAGTTTCTCCGATTCCTCTTGAGCACTCAATATCTGCTCAATCTTTCTCAATTCTTCTACTATCTCTGACTTCACTTGCTGATTTCTCCTTTCTCGTAGCCTTGGCCACTTTACTCTTTTCCTCATGGTCCAAACACTTTTCTGCAGCATCTTCATTAATATTCCAATCTGGAAATCTATTTCAGCTTTCTCTCGGTCAAACTCTTCTTGACTCATCCTCATGCCTTTTTCCTTGGCATCTTTCCTTCTGCTGTGGCTTCTTTGTGAACTTCTGCTATGACTATCTGTAGTCATTTTCTGCTCCTCTCTTTCCATGAGCTCCTCACACCTCTGCAACAAGCCTCTACAATAGTAAGTCCTCCTTACTGCAATCTTACCTCACCAGGCTCTCCTCACTCAGTCTTTTGGTAAGCACGATTCCCTATCTGGAACCTTCTCTTTGAGGAACACCTTTGCTCCCTCTAGGCTTCTGCAATCTCTCACTCTCACTTTCGATAACAATTCAATTGTCCTCTGTCCAATCTCTTGTTGGATTCTTCAGGTTCACTGCCACTTCTAGAGATTTTCCTTATTCTTCTTTTAAGAACACATCTGGTTCCTCTCTCACAGCTTCTTTGATTTATATTGCTGCAGTATTCACTCTTTCAATATGCTACTGTTTCCATACCTCTGTAGTTTTAAATCTTCATCAGAAAACATTCTCTTCAATTTCCACAGAGCCAAGCTCTGATACCAAATGACACAGGACCAACCTGCAATACCTAGAATCTTTTTCTACCTTGCACATCAACATGCATCTCAACATAAAAATTTCAATACCATGCAAATTCACCCCCTGCCATTATCATTGCGGAAACTATCTTCAACATATGTTTCAGCTCCATAAACCCAGTAATCAACCTTTTCATTCATTTAAACATATACTTTAGTTGGCACAATGCGCCCATCATCTCAGACTATAATAAAACAAAATGCGCCTTAAACTGGAAAATTAATACCCCTCTCTATTTCAGAACGCTGCATCGATTTTCATCACTTCTGCAAAGGAAATTCTTAGTCGGAGGATTCCACCTCTGCAATTGCTCATTCCATTCAACATTACAATAGATATTCCTACAGTAAATATAGATATGCTTACCATGAATATCTATGCAAACTCGAGTGCGCCCTCTCCAACGCTCTCACACCTCCATCTCAACTTTGGGTCTGCCCATTTCATATGTACACAGAGTTTGATTAAAGTCAATATCAATTCATTCGAAACATCTATCAACTTAACAATAGTGGATTTTGCCAACAAGGCCAGAGTGTTTCCCATTCTCCATCCGGCCTACATAACTCAGGCTTAAAAAAAATAGGTGTCGGGGCTCACAGTTAACGTTTCAACCATATTTTATTTTGATTAAAAGAAAATCAAAGTTCCACAATCTGCTCAGACAATTTACATACCTTCTGTTCCACTGAAAGAGCGCAGACCTCCGTGTTAACCCAATTTCATAGTTCTATTTACAGTGTTTCTTCTCAAACCAATTGCATTTCACTTACCATTCCGTCAAATTCAAGGATTTCTTCTATCAACCCTTCTGCTCTGCGTTTGTTTTAACAACACGATGACAATCGACCTTTGGAACCATGCCTTTTCTGATGTTGTGGATTGGCTCCACGATTTTAATTATAAACAACTGATTTAACAACGCACCAACGCACCATAATTACTCAGATTTTAATTTCTTGTATCCACTCCTGCAAAACAAAACTCAACGCAACCTTATATCATCCAGCTTACCACTCACTCACTTGCACATCGACCTCTGTCAGCTATTGATTCCAGACAGCGCTTTTTACATACATTTAAAACCATTCAAGTGGGAATTTATCACGATTTCTGTATCATTTGATTTCAACGTTATTCCGTGCCCAAATTGTCACACCAATGCTACAGCTATTGCAGAAATTAATACTCTACTGCTCGCAGATCTATTTCTGAATCGAACCTTGTCCAATTTGAGGTATATTCAGTTCCACACATCAAACAGTTTTCGCCTTACTGTTTACCATTAATGCCCAACGATCCATCAAAATCATAGATTCAATTACATATAAATCAAACACTCATTCACACCAAGATTCAGTGCTCGATTCAAGGTATTCTGTCTTCAAAAGTTTTGCATTTAACTCACAAACAATGATTTCACAACACCAAATATTATAAAACGTGCACTCTCAATTTAAAACTCAGTTACAGAAAACCACTCCATAAATGGAACCACACAATTCTGAAAACACACTGCTTTTTTTTATTAACAAATGCAAATACTTACAGCGCTGGTCTTTGCCGAATATTCAACATTTAGGCCATCTACAAACTGCCCGAAGGCATCCAAGCAGAAAACCCCTCAAATCTGAGCTTTCGCTCCTCTCCACAAACCTCTACGAAGAGTCTCCTTCTTATTACAATTTTCACTATATTTTATCCACTAATTCCTCTAGCAATAGATAATGTAATCTCCTATCATTAAAAATCAAACAGAAATCTTCTATTTCATTGCTTTCAAGCACACCTAGACTAACAACTATTATCTCTACATTTAAATAAGATAATCTCTTATTTATTACAATAACAAACTATTTGAGGAATCCAACCTCCTTAGTAAATCTAATTTTGACCGACAGTTAAATAAATTTCACTGGATTTAACCACAACATGTGGACAAATCTCCACATTGCTGGCTAATGCCGATGCTCCTGCATCACCATCATGTGTTTAACACTCGTAAGGTATAGTTGTATTTAGGAATTATGAAATGAATACAGTCTTTATTTGTTTTGGAAATCCACATAATATCCCTTGGTTTTTAATTTTGTTTGTTCTATGTGTTCAGGTATCGTTTACTTGGAATTGGTTCCAGCTTATACTGCCAACGATTTTCAATCTCACAACCATTATTCCAACTAACCGAGTGCTAATTTCTTGCACAGGTTCGTTATTAGTATTCTGGTCTTGATTCAGAATTGCAATCCTATTCTGGCATTCTGCCGATGTGTCCATTTAACATTTTTTCCATTAGAAAAATAGTAGCCCAGCTATAGTGTTTACTTAAAAACTTATTTTCATATGTATAAGGACATTCTGGGTTTATCCCCAAATCCGAACTGTGTAATTTTATTTAATTAGTTCTTATTTAATTGTTTTCTCTCTCTAGTTCCACAGCTTGAGGCGAGTCAAGTTTTCATTCCTGAATTAATTTAGGTACACAGGCATATGGATTTGAACTATTTTAGTTATACTCTTTCTTCATTTCTCAATAATTTTAATTATGATATTATGACATATTAATATAAATAGTGGCCACAATTAGCTCATAGTAGTTTTATACCTGCATATATATATATATATACATATTTTTGTATCTTCCAGCATACATATATATTCAGTATGGGTTTATTGCATTCTCTACAGTTTATAGTGGCAGTATTAAAATAGGCATTTCTTCTTTCTTGTTTATCTATGGTTTCGGTATACTGAAAATTTCCAGTACAGTATGGTTTTAAATCTCTTAACATAATTATCAGTCTAGAAGCCTATTTAACATTTTGCATTATAATATTTATCACAGTTATGGAAAATGTTGCACTAGTCTCCAACTAATAGTCTACTTCCATCGAAACAAATCTTGGTTCATAAGTTTTGTATAAAAATTGTTTCTTATTTATGCTGATATGAAATCCTTCAGAATATTGAGTTCAAATTTACCATTTCAGCTAATAATTTTTATGGTTTGTATATAACAATGATTATTTTCCTTCACTCACTATTGTATACTTTTCTAAATAATTAATTTAAATAGGATAGGCATAGACAGCTATGAACATATTTATAATATATTATGACAGGATTGCTCATGTATATCAACTTCGATTTATTTCATATCAGTACATAATATTTTTCTTTTCACATACATAACCCTATATCATGCTTTTATTGTAAAATTTTATATTAGATCTAAATCTTCACAAGAGATGTCTATATTCAATGTTGTTAGATAATAGTCCATATTTTATTTTCTTCTGTACCAAATGTCATTTTCGGTTAGCTCTCTTAACCTCAGATCTAAATCTGTGCTCAGATTTAGAGATTCTGGTGGTTGACACTAAATCGATTTCTACCCATACAACTATATTGTTTTGGAATTACTATGGTAACCAATTCGGTTAAATGTGTGGCTTCACTTTGACAATTGGAAACCATTAACAATCTAATTTTAAAATAATTCTATAATATTCAATTGTAATAACTTGTATCCATACATGCCTGACATTCTACTTCATTAATTTAGTACACATATTGAAGCATCAATAGAACTTTAATAGAACATACTAGTTATGCATGCATACCAATTTCTATAACTAGTTCCTCCCAACCTTAGAGTTCTATTTCCATAACTCACCCCCGAGCTGAGACCTTTTGCTTCCAGTGATAGACAACCCTTTGTCTATCCTGGAGAAAATTATTTAAGCAGTGCTTTCCCAAGCCTGTTTCCAATTTCTACGTCCAGAAATTTTAGGATGATTTCTTCCTGCTTTGCCTAGGCTTTCCCTCATTGAGGTACTTTAAAGTTTTCTTTTCTTCTTGTACAACTTTTTCTTCCTCTTCCCAATTACTTTCCTCTTCATTGGGGAAATTTGATATTTTATCTCCAAATCAAATTTTTGGTAACTTTCCTTCCAAGGATTTCTGGAAGGGGTGAGAAATTCTCATCACCTTATCCACATCCTCATGAAGTTAGGTTTTCAAATCTCCATTCTCAATCTAGTCATTCCACACATAAATTTTCTATTTATTTTTATTAATAAATAAATATAATTTCACATCTTAGCTCTCCATTGGGGTCCACTTCCCTTTTGGACTTATTCAATTGTCACTTATAAAGCATAGAAACTAGGGGTATTATATATCCCCCCTCTAAAAACAAACACCATCCTCGGTGTTGAAAAAATGAAATCAAACAATTCACTGTGTAAACAGTGATGGGTATTTTTCCATCATCTCAGCTTCTCGTTCCCAAGTAGCCTCTTCATCTGTAAAGTGCCTCCACTACACTTTTACTCTGGCTATTTTCTGGTTCTGAAGTTCAATTTCTTCCCGCTCCAATATTTGAAGCGGCTCTGGAAGGAATTCCCCTTCTGGTTCCACCTGAATCACATTCCAATCAATCACGTAAGAAGAATCATGTACATATTTTTTTAATAAAGAGACATGAAACACATCATGAACCTTAATATAAATGGGTTTGGCTAATTTATTGGCCACCGGTCCCACTCTTTCCAGCACTTGAAACAGTCCACAATATCGTGGAGCTAATTTTGCATAAATGGCGGTGTGAAAATTTCTCTTCTTAGGCTTAATCTTCAAATATACATGATCACCCACATTGAATTCTCAGTGAACTCCATTTTTGTCTACATAAATTTTCTGTCTGTCCTGAGCTGTCTTGATATTTTTCTGAATCTGTCTAACCACTTTTTTCATTTCCTGCAAAGTTTCTGGACCAAGTACCAATTTATCTTCAGGTTGAATCCAACTTAAGGGAGTGTGGAACTTTCTACCATAAAGTGCTTCAAACAGACTCATATTTATGGAAGTTTGGTAGCTGTTGTTGTAGGAAAATTCTACTAAGTGTAAGTAGTCTTCCAATTTGGTTGGCCTATCCATCACATACATTCTTAACATATCCTCCAGAATTTGGTTTGTCCTTTCGGTTTGATCATCAGTTTGGGGGTGGTAGGCAGTACTAAAATTCAGTTTAGTACCCATGCCTCTAAATAAGCTCCTCCAAAAAGCTACAGTGAACTTTGTGTCTCTATCTAAAATTATCATTTTAGGAACCCCATGTAGTCTCATAATCTCTTTCATGAACATAGTCGCTACATGGGCTATCCCAAAAGTGGAGTGAACTGGTATAAAGTGAACATATTTATTTAAAGTGTCCACTACAACCATCACAGAGTCATGTTGATATTTGGTTCTTGGTAGACCAGTTATAAAGTACATAGAAAAAATTTCCCATTTCCATTCTGAAATTGGTAAATGATTTAACAATCCAGCTCGATGCTGATGTTCCACTTTTACTTGTTGACATTCAATGCATCTGGACAAGTAGTTTGCTACATCCTTTTTCATTCCAAGCCAAAATAAATTCTTTTTCAAAGCTGTGAGTAATTTCTGGCATCCAGGATGTCCAGAATAAGGTTTTTTTTTATATTCATCCAGAATTTCCTACTTTAAATATTCTACATTAGTGATGTACAACCTATCTCTATAAAAAATCAACCCCTTCTGATTTTGTGTATACCCTTTCATTTCCTTTCATCGTTTGAGTCTAAAGTTTCTCATAGTTTTGGTCTTGATCCACTACCCTTTGAACCAGTCCCTCCATGTTAAAGTTGACACTAATCCCAATGTTACTTATATTTTTCCAAGAATATCTTCTTAAGGCGTTTAAAATCTTGTTTTCTTTACCTTTGATGTGTCTTATTTCCATGTCAAATTCACTAAGGAAAGACAACCACCTAGCTTGTCTAGCATTCAGGTTTAGTTTAGTGAAGAAATACTTTAGGATGATGTGATCTGTCATCAGTAAAAAATTATTTCCTAGAAGATAGTGTCTCCACATCTTGAGAGCGTGTATTACAGTAGCTAGCTCAAGGTCATACACATTGCAATTATGTTCATGCTTCTTAAGTTTTCTAGATTCATACGCTATAACGGAATTTTCTTGTAGAAGAACTCCCCTTAATCCTTCTCTGCAAGCAGCTGTGCATACTACAAACTCTTGATTTGGGTCTGCAATCTTAAGAATAGGTGTTGTAGTAAGTTTCAGTTTCAATTGTTCAAAAATATTCTGGCATTTTTTAGTCCATTCAAACTTTACTCCTTTCCTTTGCAGTGAAGTTATGGGATAGGCTAAAGCTGAAAATATTTATACAAACCTCCTGTAGTATCCCACTATTCCCATAAAGGATCTTATAGATGAGACATCCGTAGGTACAGGCCGTTATCTAGTTTCTTTTATCTTCTCAGGATCTACAGCCAACCCTTGTTCAGAAATTATATGCCCTAAGTATTGAATTTTATCCTTGTAAAACTCACATTTACTAAACTTAGCATACAACTGATTTTCTTTGAGAGTTTTAAAAATAATTCTCAGGTGTTCTTTATGATCTGATTCACTTTTTGAATAGACTAAAATGTCGTTGATAAATACTAGCACAAACTTATCTAAGTATTTATTCAAGACACTATTCATTAAACATATAAAATTGGCAGGTGCATTTGTCAACCCAAACGGTAGGACCACAAATTCATAGTGTCCATACCAAGTTCTAAATGTTTTCTTTCTGATGTCTTCATCTTTAATCCTTAACTGGTGGTAACCAGTCCTTAAATCAATCTTGGAAAATAGTGTTGACCCTCTAACTTAATCAAAAAGGTCATCTATCCTGGTAATGGATATCTGTTTTTGATTGTCAGATTGTTTAATTGACGGTAATAAATGCACATTTAGAAGGTATCGTCCTTCTTTTTCACAAACAGTACTGGTGCTCCCCAGGGGGATACACTCGGTCTGATGTAACCTCTGTCTAGCAACTCTTGTAGCTGCATTTTTAACTCCATTAATTCAAGAGTGCTCATTCTATATGGGGCTTTAGAAACTGGAGTTGCTCCAGGTACTAAATCAATTGAAAAATCGATTTCTCTCTCGGGGGGGGACATGAGGAATTTCATATGGGAAAACATCTTTAAATTCTCTTACCACTAGTAATGTTTCTAGCATATTTTCTTCTGTTTTCTGTCCTAACTCTTCTACATGTACAAAATACACCTGATAACCTTTTCTAGCAATTCTCTTTAACTGAAGGGCTGAGATTTTCCTCACAGATATGGGTTTAGGCTTCCCTTTGATTATTACAGGTTCTCCATCCTTATCAATGCAATTTAGGGTCTTGTCTAAACAATTCATCGTAGCTTTTTGTTTTTCTAACTAGACCATCCATATCGGGACATCATAAGACCCTAATGATAGAATGTTTAAATTTAATTATGTTTGGTATCCATTTAGATTAATTGTTGTTTGAGGTAACTTGTGAGTTACTTTTCATTTTGTACCAGTGGCTAACTATACTAGCCAAGAATGCTGAAACTTCTCTGACTTTAATTTGCATTTTTATACCATTTGAGGACTAATATAACTCAAAGATGCACCTGGATCTATTAAAACTATAACATATTTTTCAACAATCATACCTTGCATCTCAACCATGGTGGACTGGTGTGCTGCTTGACAATCTTCTAAGGTAACACTGATTTTTGGGATGTTCCTGCCTACATCATTTACTATAGTGGCCTCACGCAATACTTGCATTGTCTGGATATTTCTGTGTCGATAGTCCCTCAACAAATGAGGTTCTTCACAACCCCAACACTCAAATGTTCCCTCATTTTAACAGTCCCTCCCTTTTTATTATTCCCATTCATTGGTTTTGATCCAGTTTGAGATTGAACATTTTGATTTTCACTCACTTTACTAAATTTCTTTCTCTGGTGATTCCTACCAAAGTTTTTCAAATAGGCTGGTTTATGTTTATTTCCACTGAAATCACCTTTGTTTGACCAATTATTTCCTTGCTCCGTCTTACCCTTGAATTACTGGTAGCATAATCTAGCCTTCCGTACTACCTCATCCATTGTTTCTGGGTTATCGAACTGTATCTTTTCCTTATAAACAATAGGCAAACAATTTAAAAACCTTTGTACCTTTTCCTTCTCTTATTTGATATAAGATACATAATGTAACATATTTGTGAACTTGGTTACAAACTCATCGATTATGAGTTGTCTCAATCTAGGTTCATGAAACTCTTTTTCTTTGTCGTCATAATATCTTTCGTTCAAGTATCGATTTTTAAAATTGACTTGAAAGTCCTCCCAAGTCACCACTTTCTCATCAATGGCAAGCAACACCTTTGTTTCCTCCCACCACAAGGTAGCCTTACCTTGTAGTTGATAAATAGCCAACCTGGCTCTTAAGTTACTTTCATATTCGTAAACCTGAAAGTACTTTATCATATTCAGAAGCCATGCCTCAACATCTTCTTCTTTTTCTCCATCATAGGAGGGAGGTTTAATTTTCCGAAATTCACCTTGCAATTCCTTCTTTTGTCTAGACTGTTATCTAAAGGCATCATCTTTCTCAGAATCTTCTGAGAAATTGACCCTTTCTTTTCTCTTCCTTCTACAACCTTCACCCTTCTGGTTATTCCGAGAATTCAATTCCCTTATTAGTCTGTTTTTCTCCTCACTGGCTAAATATAGCCTGTCATTGTGGCTTTTGAGATGTGCCATTTCTCGTTGCATTCTATGAAACATAGCCATCAATGGAGCATTGGGATTTGGTGTGTTTTCTCCATCACCCAGATCTACATATAGCTCATCCCCTTCAGTCATGGTTCACAGTTGTATTCTTCAGTACGGTTCACTGTACAGGAAAATAACATTAGCAAAATTTAAAATTCATAAACCTTTTACAACAGCATATAATTTCTGTGGGAGCACATAATTTTCCAAGTGTTTTAGCTAATGCTCCAATACCATTTGTAATACCTCTCAAAATTTTATTTTATTTTTTTCCTTCATAATACTCACATTAGTTTAAGACTAATTGACAGTTGATGTTATTGACTGAACTAATTATCCAATACTCTAATTGTGCTTATAAGTCGCTATCTTGATTCGACAATGTCTTGATTTTAGTTCCACAAATTCATAGTTTCCATTTCGTCAAAAGATGACGAAGTTATACTACTAATAATAAAGGTATTTTATTTCTTCTTCTACTTCCTCCTTATACCTATTTTTCTATAAATCAATGCATATGCATAAAATTATGTTTTTAGGCCTCTCTATCTAACATGCATATCATTTATATGGCTTATACTGATTGATTGATCATTTTCAAACCTTCGAATTAATGATTTACCCAACGAATATTAAATCTATGCTCCCAACCCTTAAACCCTCATTCGTATACGAATGACACCTTCTAGGTTTGTTGAGCTATTAATGCGAAGTCATTTAATTTTTCGTACTGCTAATTTGTACGCCCAGGTGACTTAATAGCTAGACACGACCTTCACCCGTCACATTTACTAAGTTTTGAGATTTCCCATGTGATATGGTACCTCAGTTTTTAATTCAAACATAATTTATGATTTTTCTTGGGATTTGATTTTAATGGGATCGAGGAGTTCTCAGTACTCATCTCCAAAACGTCTCTCTACTCTCGATCATCTAACACGTGGATGGTGGGATTTTTGCTTGAATTTACGGTTTGCATATCATTTTAACTTCTTTTGTCATTCAAATGTTTTAGTTCCTGCATTTTCTGGTTTATGTTTTTTGTTCCGTGATGGTGTTCGAGAATCCGAGACCGAATGGAAGAAAACTCACAGTGTTTCCTCCTCAATCATTTGCATTGTCATTTTTCTGTTATGTAAGTTCTATTCAACCTTGTTAAAGATTTTCGTTTATCCTACAGTCATTTATATGTGAAACTTGTCTTGCTTCATACATTCCTGTTCTTGAGCAATTTGAATGGTTATGGGGAAATTTCGTATTTATTATTGAACTATGCAGGGTAATACTGTTAATTCTAGTCGCCTTTATATTATGATTTCTTTTTAAATATGGAATCTTCTTTGTTTCGAATAAATTCCTTTTATTTAAGATGAAAATGTTGCATTTCGTTCTAGCTTGAGTCGTTTCTAGAACAAGGGTCGATTCCCAGAATCCACCCCCACCATTGCGAAGGTCAGTTGACAGGCGACGAAAGAGCTCCCAGAATCGACCTCAGCTGCCCTAGGGGCCATGGGGCTCGACCGACGGGCAGTTTCCCGCCAGTCCCTAAGGCGGCATGTCTCGGCCTATCGAGCAGTCAACAAACACATTTTTTTTTTATATATTTTATTTTGTTTTGTTTTAATTTATTTTTTTTAATTTTTTAATTTTTTTAAAATTTATTTAATTAATTAATTTATTTTTATTTATTTATTTCATTTTTTATTTTATTTATCTTTTTAATTTTTTTAAAAGTTTTTTTAAACTTAAAAAAAAGGATTTTTGTTATTTTTTTAATCTAAAAACGTTTATTTTCATATATTTGTATACCTTTTTTTTTTTAATTTATATTATTATTTAAATTTTCTTTTAAATTTTAATATTTTTTAATTTTATTTTTTATCATTATTATTTTTTTAATTTAAATTAATTTTTTTTTAAATAATTTTTTTAAAATTAATTACTTGTGAATTTTTTATTTTATCATTTTTTTAATTATGTGATTTATTATTATTATTATTGTTATTATTATTAAACTTGAAAAAAAAATCTCGGTTAAATTTTTTCTTTAAATTGTATGTTTTTTTGAAATTTTCCCTTTTTTATTTTATTTTTGAAATTTTTATTTTATTTTTTATTTTTACAAGTGATTTTTTATCTTTAATACCATGACTAAAATTATTGGAATTTTATTTTCATAACTATGATATTTTACCTTTAAGGCTTTTTGGAGATACTAGATTATCTTTAATACCATGCCTAAAATCGTTGGAATTTTAAGACTTGATATTTGATCTTTAATGCCATGTTTATCATTGAAATTTTAAGGTTTTTGAGAGTCATGGTATTTTATCTTTAATTTCATTATCAAAATTGTTGAAAGTTTACCTCGAAAAGAAAAATACGTTATTCGAACATTAACACTCTTGGTTTTGAAGGTGTTTTTTGCATACAAAAAAATTGACAACATTATTCTAGCGTCAACACTTTTCATTTTCAGGCTATTTTTTGCACACAAAAAATTGGCGATGTTATTCTACGATCAACATTTTTTTGTTTTGTGGGTGTTTTTTCAATCCTTTTTTCAAGAAAAAAATTGGTTTTTAGCATAATTTAAAAAAAAATGTTGAAATTTGACGCTAAAAAAAGTGCATTCTGAAAGACACACTTTTCATTTTTGAGTTGTTTTTTCATGTTTTTTGAGTTTTTTTGGGTTAGGGTTCTCGTTTTGAGGTAATAGTTCTTGTTTGATTGGTAACTATGTTTAGTATTTACACTATAAAATTTCACCATTTTCCACATCAAGTCATAGTAAATAGAAAAAATCACAACAATACTAACATGTGGAATATTCTCCCCTATAGTGTCCACCCTCATTTATTATTATGGATAAATAAGTTTAGACAGTGCCAAAAGTACATAAAACTAAATTAAACATGATCTCCATCACCAGTAATATCAACAACATTGAAAACAGTGGAAAAATAAGATACACTATGATTTGTTACATCCATAGGAAAAAAAACCAGAAACCACTAAGGCAATGACTTGCAGAATATGGACTAATAACAAACACTGAATGTGAATAATTATAACTTACTCAACATAGAACCTGAGTATGCATGATAACCAAGAAAAATAATTGACTACTCTTGTACATTCTAATATAAACAACGTAAACTTTGAAACGGGAACTATAAACTGAAACCAGGAACTCTAGCCAAAAAAATCCCCAAAAAACATGAAACAAAACTCAAAAATGAAAAGTGTGTACCTCAGAATGAGGTTTTATTTTTTTTCAAGGTTAATTTGCAACATTTTTTAAAAATGGCAGTAAAACCAATTTTCATGTGCCAAATAAATGGAAAAAACACGCCAATGTTGGTGTTATAATACCATTTTTATTTTCGGGGTACAATTTAAACATATTTTTAGTAACGACGTTAAATATAAAATAATGGGATTTCAAAGACATTTAAATTCCAATAATTTTTGTCCATTTTGTTTAACATATACTTCCATGACGCTAAAAATACCTAAAATTCTAATTGTTTTCAACCATAATATTAAAGATAAAAGATATTTCACAATTTTCCACCCATAGAATTAAAAAACATTAACTTTTCAACATATTTCAACCGTGATATTATGAGAAAATTATATGACTAAAATATCCCAATGAAACATAAAATATCTCTTCAAGTTATTATTGCATTGAAAATATTTTAGAATAATGAATTCATCATAATTAAAATAGATAATCCAATAAACATAAAAATGTCTCATAACTTCATGTAAGATCATATGGAAGTTAAAATATCATTTTCATTGCTCAATGCAAACATTATTTATATAGAATTACTTACACATTAATTAAAAATCACTCATGTTTTCTTACACATCATCAAAATTCACATCTTCAGATGAATGACTAGATGCAGATGAAGATGTTCCATATTCTTCTCTTTTATCAACTAGTTCCCCATCTCAGTCAATATGCATGCCCAGCACTTGAGGTTTCAAAAGTCTTCTAGATCTATGACCGGTTTAAGTAGAATTTCATCTAAACACTATTTATTTTGGTAACAACCTCTTCGAAATCTCTATCTTCCTAGAGCGAAGAGTTCCTCTCTTTGTTATATTGAGGTCATAAAAAAGTATGTCAACTACCTCTAATTTTAGTAGGTCTATGCGGTGATGATTTATATTTGTAGCATTTATTTTTCTATTTCCACCAGTTTTTTTTATCAACTACGATCTCTGGTGTGTACACACCATTGAATGGGTGTGTGTTTGTGGCATACCAATGTACTTCAACACTTGTAACATCTTCATTTTATGTAATGACCTTTATAACCTTGGAAACCCATAATGGACAGCCATGCAGAAATTTATGTGGTAACCTTGCGATCATGAAACCCTCATTAACATCCTATATTGAACCCCTGTAAAGGTCTTCCATGGCTTCACATTCAGCACGAGATTTTCTGGAACCCATATACATTTTTATTTCCTCCACCTGTGTAGAATTAATAATACCTTGTGATTGTTTTTGTTCAACAATGTTTGTTTCCTCCTGTTCATTTGACATATTTTGTGGCCAAATAAATGGAGTCTTCAGAAGCATATCTTCATTTGATGGACTTAAAATGATATCACTATGATCATTGAAACAATACTCCCACCAAACTGAATCAGCAACATCAAAGTATTCATATGTATATCTAATGTTTTTTTTAATTTATTCCAGGCATTTAGAATAATCTATATCTATATTCTTCCTTCATGCATTATGAACTTCACTAAATGATTGTAATAACAATATATTTGCTGCAAATATTGGATGATCTAGAATAAACTTGAAAAATTCGAAACCTGATGACAGTGCCCATTTTGTAGTAGTTGTGTACTTCTTGCCCCATATGAGTGTTTTCCCAAAAAAAAATTGATACAAAATTTATGTTGGAGGCTAATTTCATTAAGTTGTTCAACGCATTTCTCCTAACAATGTGATCCTAGAATAAACCTTCACATTTCAACAATTTTTTCTAACACATGGAAAATAGGCTCTGTCATATATGATTTCCTAATACATTCAATTAATGATGGCGAACTCCCGACATCCTCCCTCCTCAATGTTACTGAAAAACGACTGAACATATGATCAATATGGCCATGAGTGTGCCCAACAATAAGGAAACAAACCTTTACCTGATGAAAAATTCTCAATTCAACAAGCATGTTTAGATATCCAAAATCAATCTAATTTTTTTTTTTACGATGAGAGTTGTCTAATTGTAGATACAACATTTCAAGAATATTACCACACCAATGAGAAATTACCTCATGAATTATGGTTATTTTCAGATTTACATCATTATGGATATTTGGAGCTATGAAGTAAACTCTTGGTGATGTTCTCCCAGTGAAGTCCATACAACCAACTAAATGAAACTGGATAAAATTTTCCTCCTACAATTTTTTGGGTGTCCGAACAAACTGTGGAAGAATGGTTTTCTTCTGGTCCATACCATCAATTACCAAACCCAAATATTTATTTGGATTATCATAACACTTCTTTTGATTCTTGTACAACTTTTTCCTTTAACTTGTTTGTTGTTCATGATGCTCTTCAAGTGCTTTGACAATGGAATCTACACATAAAATAAAATAAAGCTATTAATAAATACATTTCATAGTTGATCACTATACAATTTAAAATAATAATGTTACGAATGCTTACCTCTTTCTGCTCCTTGACATTTATTCCTTTCTATTTTAGAGAAGCAAATGTACGACAAACCCCCACCCTTGTCTTCTTAGGATTATGAACATTGTTGAATTACCTGCTCCATATCTGCACTAAATATTGATATGTAATCAAACAACCATTTCCTTCAACAGCTTTGGCATATTCCTTGTATAAGTTGTATAATTCTCGTCATGATAAATTATTTGGAATATGTATTGTATCTCTATTTGGAAAAAACTCTCCATGTTTTGAAAAGAAGTCTTGCAAAAATGATATTGCAGTGTTTTCTAGTGGCCCAAACTCTCATTTATGATGAACTTTTGAATAATATGTAGATCCTTTTCCAAATTATCTTGGATTCTTGATAGATGAAAATTACCGATTTAATGAAACATTTTGAAAGCCTTTCTAAAGAGAAATAAAGACCTAATATGATAATCATAACCTACCAGTGTAGATTGAATGCACCCCACTAAATATGAATTTTGCATGCTTTTATTAATTAACAAATAGTTCTTCCATTTCTCCAAAGAAAACATAAAATCAACATGTTTCAAGAAATCCTTTTTACAACAGTCACTTGAAATGGAATCACTTATAAAACTTCTTCTCGTGAGCTATTCTACTCTACCCCTTATATAACTAGAACATCTTGGACTGATACCAAAAGGTCTACTCCTACTCCTAGATACAATATTTTCTCGAAATATCTGCATCATTTCATCATTCTTTGAACACGAATTTCCATATTTATTAGGAGGAATACTATACTATGACCATTTTGAATATAGTTAGGAAACTCACCACCATCATTGTTTGAAAAATATTCATTGCCATCTTTGGCGGCATGAAAATTTTAAATACCATGATCTATGGTATTGAAATATTGACTTGGAGGTTATTCTTCACCATATTTAACTTTCCATTCATCATTTTTTCTCTCATAGTCCATAGGATTAAGAATATGTGGAAATTTTAGCTCTCAATTTATTGGAAATTATTCATCCCAGACTTAGTCATTGCTGCTCTCTTAGTCCATATGATTAGGACTAAGTGGAAAGTGAGACTCTCTATTTATTGAAAAAATTTCATCCCTCCCTTCATCACTGCTGCTCTGAAAGTCCATAGGGTTAGGAATAAGTGGAAACTGTGACTCTTTATTTATAGAAATTATTTCATCCTGTCATTCATCACTGATACTCTCATAGCACTTAGGGTTAGGACTAAGTGGAAAATGTGGCTCTCTATTCACTGAAAATTTTACATCCCTCCATTCACCACTATTTCTCTCATAGTACTTAGGATTAGGAGTAAGTGGAAAATGTGACTCTTTATCCACTGAAAAATCTACGTCCCGTCATTCATCACAATTGCTCCCATAGTCCTTAGGATAAGGAGTAGTGGCAAATGTGACTCTCTATGCATTGGAAACTCTATAAATTTCCATTCATCACTATTGTTGTCATAGTCCTTAGGATTAGGACTGAGTGGAAAATGTGAGTTTCTATTTACTGAAAAATCTTCATCCTGTCATTCATCACTATTGCTCCCAAATTCCTTACGATTAAGACTAAGTGGAAATTGTGAGTCTCTATTTTTTGGAAATTCCTCATCTTGGCCTTCGTCACTGCTACCCTCATAGTCCATAGGATTAGGGATAAGTGGAAAATTTGACTCTCTATCTATTTGAAATTATTCATCCTGCCCTTTGTCACTATTTCTGTCATTATATTCATCAATATCAATAGAGTTGTTACATGACAAAGATGTTGATGCTTCCTAAAATGAAACTTTGGTATCAAAGGAATCCATAACACTCAAACATAATTTGTAGAATGATGCAGATGATCTCTCTCTCAATGATAATATATAGTTGAAAGAATGAAATTTTCCCTCTAAATGTTTTCCCTAATTTTTTCGCCTGAAGTATGTCCCTCGAAATTTTATTTCTACGATTTATTTAAAAATTTCTACTAAAATATTATATTGAATATTGAACATAATATAGATTTAAATTTCCTAGACATTTTTTTTTTAATATTTTTTTCCAATTTAAAATAATCTTAGTTAATTGTATAACATTTACTTGATTATAAATTTTATTTTTTTAATATTAATCATAGTTTGAATCCCATATTCACCCCGCAGAAAATAAATTCCATAATTTCCGCTTTATAAGAACTGTCATTGTCACTATTCCTCATATTACATCCAGATTTATCGAGCTCTGTTTAAAAACTTGGAATGATTTTCTGGAGCATCAACATTGTCAACAGGAGATTCTTGCTTTTGAGGGGTTAGTTCCCCTTCTACTTGGACCATTCAATGAAGAATTTGATGAAAATTATTTTTTATATTCCAAAAAATCATTTTTTTACATCCATATTACCATTAAAAAACCAATTAAAATAAATATAGTATCTAAAATTTAAAAATAATCCACACAAACATGGGGGGTGGACACACATGTTGTCAGCACCTGGCCACTGTTAGCCGGGTGGGCGATCAGGACCCCTGCCTGCCCAGTGGGTTAATGGGCGTGCCCACCTGACCTAGGGCGATCGTACCGCAGGTGGATGCACCCATGAGCGGATGCCCGCCCGTAGCACGGTCGCTTGTGGGCACGTGTGCTTCCATGCTACATGCAGACGTGGTCACGGGCGGGCATGTGCCCAAGGGCTATCGTTGGGCTCAGACGGACACCTGCACATGGGTGCATCTGCCCGCAGTATAGTGGCTCGTGACCTACACCTGCCCATCAGCACATTTTCACACAACACGGTGACCCACGGGCGTCGTGCTGATGGCAGGCGCGTCCCACACATGAGTGTCCTCCTGAGCCCAACGACAACCTTTGGGCACCATTTGGCTCTTGCGGATGCCCGCAGCACAGGATCCCATGACACTGTGTTGTGGGCGGACGCGTCCATGAGTGGGTGTCTGTCCAAGCCCAAAGACCCAGGAGTCAGCCCCCCTGCCTGAGAGGGGTTCGATTCTTAGATTGGGGCAAGGGGTTGATTCTTAGAATGAGCTCCCAAAATATTAAAATAAAAATTCTAGGGGTTTAGTAAGATCAGATGTAATTATTTTTTTTTCACTAAGGTCAGGGATTAAATGTAAAAGAAATAAAAAAAATTAGACGAACTTCTTTTAAATTTAGGGGGTTGATTCTGAGAATGGGGTCAAAAAAAAAAAAAAAAAATCAAATTT
>JAXQQM020080286.1:0-180781 GCA_034641835.2 Pinus albicaulis
TCCTTTAAATCCAGTCGGAGCCACCATCCCAAATGGAAAAGGAGTTGTCTTAAGGTCCCGACCGGGTGGTTTTCCCCAATGCGTGAAGCAAAGATTTTCTAGGCCTAATAGGACCGAAATAGGTGGTAGGAAAAAACCTCCCATCATGATGTGTATGGCTCAAGAAGTGTCCCACACACACATGAGAGATGTTATCCATCCGAAGATGTCCTCCTTCATCTATTTGTTCCTCCTTAAATCCATGAAGATCCAAGGGTGAGAAGGAAAGAGCCTCCTCATACTGTTGAATAACTTTTAACTCCATGAAATGTTGAAGTGCACCTTTCATGGGATCTCTTGATGAGACCTCCTACTCATGCATGGCCTTCCAAAACCAATGAGGCCTTAGAACTGCTACAGGTAGAAGTTTCTCTTTGAGCTGGGGAGTGCTAATTGAGAAAGTGTCATCTAGAAAGGAGAAAGGGTTTCTCACTTCAAGATGTCTACTATCTACCATTCTTTCCTCTACTTCTGAACATGAAGGTTTCTCCTCCAAGGTTGTGATAGCACTGGTACATGCTTCCTCAAGAGGTGGTGAGGAGCTCTCTTCTTCTAGAAGAATGAACTGAGGTAAAGCTAGAGTCTCCTTGGAGGCTCTAGATTTAGCTTTGTATTCACTTAAAATCTCATATTCCAAGTTTCCTATATCTCTCTTGTCTTCTCCTCTTTGATAATAGGAAGCGCATGGCTCTTCCTCTTCTTGAAACCCTCTAGGAGTTTCACTGCAACTTTCCATCTGCTTAACCTCCTGGGGGAGGTCCTTTTTGGATCTGAAAACTAATGAGAGTAATCTCATATGCTTCATCATTCTGATCTTCTTCTGTATTCTTGGGCTGAGACTCACAGGTTGAGCCAAGAAAGATGCTTTGATACCACTGTAATATTCCAAATTTGGAACAGCTAGCAAGGCATGCCTGAAAAACGCATTTTTTAGGAATGGCTACTACAGATCTTGAAATCAGAACTTGAATCCCTTATATCTGAGTATCTAATTCCTAAATCCAAGAGTATATCAGAAATAAATCTTTCTAGGTGGGTTATACAGGTCTCTCGCACCTAGTTGCCTTGAGAAAGTGCCCAATGAGGGACTGCAGCAATATATAAGTACTATAATGGATATGAAGTGTAACATAGGCTCATATGATGTGTTAAAACACATATCCTTCAATCATAACTACAGCAGCAACTTATATTCTGATCCATGATCCAAAAGATGGGGAAAAACAACTATTTATGCCCTAAAAAGCTTAATTTCATAGATGTGAATAAAAATAAGAGAAAGAGATGGTGGGATATCATAGCTTAAGTAATAATATAATTACATACCAAATTTCAGTAAAAAAAAATGACTCTAACTATGTTAAGCAGTTCTCCCACCCCCAATATGGCTTAAAAACACCCAATCCCCGTGACTTGCGGTATGCAGAAATTACTGAAGCTTATGCAGCATGATTTTCTAAGGGTTTATGCAGAAAATAATGAGAAACAAAATACGTGGAGTGTATTACATCAGATCATGGAGAAAAATAGAGGAAAGCCTCTTTTACACATTATTGGAATGACTCGGCAAGGGTTTCATGGAAGCACAATATAAAAAATAGCAGATCTGCAGATCTAGATCTGTAAAATGCAGCTAATTGCAACTCTGAATACATGTAGCTGAAAAATACAAGAATCAGGATAATAATGAAATACAAAACTTTTCGGGAGAAGGGTTGGCCCTTCCTCCAGGAACAAGCTCAAAAGCAAGGGGATAAACCCTGCTACTGCAACACTGAATAGAATAATGCAATCTATGAAAATAACTGTGCTACAAGAGATGGATAATATATTTGCCACATGCCAAGATCTGAAATATGAAGCTTTACCAACAGGTGCACTCTTCCAGGAGGTTAAATGACACACTCACTGAGAAGAGCCACCAATACAAGCTAGATTTGAGCCGATCTAGTCTCCACTTGCTGAAAATCATTGAAACAAGTAAACCCTAAGAGGATTTACGATGTCTAAGGGAGATGGAGCTTGGCCATATGCTTGAAAGTG
This sequence comes from Pinus albicaulis, assembly GCA_034641835.2. Taxonomy (NCBI): domain Eukaryota; kingdom Viridiplantae; phylum Streptophyta; class Pinopsida; order Pinales; family Pinaceae; genus Pinus; species Pinus albicaulis. The sequence goes on from JAXQQM020080286.1 coordinate 2,083, forward strand.
GGAAAGAAGCACAATCCCCTCCAAGAGCTACTCAATGGAAGGAGAGAGAATCCCTAAACAGGAAATCCTCACAGTTCTCTGCTAAACAGCCAAGAGAATGAGATATGTCTAAGCAGACAATATACTCTGAAAATATAATATCATCAACAAACTTCTATTGAGCCTTCCCCTTCCTTTTATAATATGAGAGCTTTGGCAAACCCTAAACCACCTTGATGAATTATCCCTTTTCACATGAGGGCCTCCTTCTAGAACTGTGTTTTCCCTCCATGAGGTACATTATATCTAGACAGTGTTGTGATTTGGTCAAGGTTGACCCAGTCTCATAGCTCAAACCCATTCACACCTGCAAGTGCAATCAATCCAGCTCACAAATGTATGCCTATGCTGATCCTTGTTCACACTGAACTAGTTTTATTGATGTTCTCTTCTTCTCCATGCATGCATGTTAACTTAGTAAAACTTGACTATGTCCTCATCCATTTGTCCTTGTTCACACCCATAAGTGAAAAATATAGCTACTATGATGATCCTCTTTCACATTATAAGGGTATTTTATTGAAACAACCCTGATTTGCCTCTGTTCACATTGGGAATTAGATTTATTTTGATATTTTTAGGAGTTTACATGTTCTCCTTCACATTTTATTCATTAATTAAGAAAATCAACACAAAATGAAATATTCCTATTAGCATGGGCTAATTAGGAATATTACACCCTTTTTGCAAAATCCAGCTTCTGATACAATTCATTGAGGGCTTCCTTTGAAAAAGGGGTTCCATTTTCAATAGAAGGGTATAGCATCATTTGGTCAATAGATTGGGCAATGATAGTGAACAAAATTTCTCCTGTCGAATAAATTATTGCTCTTTGGCTGGGTATGTAACATGCCTGACACTTGCGGATGAATTTAGGAGCACTGTGGGTATGGGTAAAGATGTAATGATGTAAATTTGATTCCCATGGTCCAATATCATCGGACTTATCTTTGTACTTGTCTTCTAGGCAACAATACATCTCAAAAATCTCAAATTCACAGAGGGTTTCGTGAATTTTATAGTCTCTGTCGACTAAAGGGATGTGGTGTAGATCGATGGGAGGATGAATCAATGGGTTTATAGGCTCCTCCTAACCTTTCTTCTTAGGAGGCATGATGCAGTTAGATTTAAGGTAATTGAAAGGATTCTGAGAGGAGAATGTTACCAGGACTGTATCAGGCTCTAGGACTGGTGAAGAAGACACAGTGGAAGCAATGATGTGTTTGGTAATTATTAGATTAAATTGCTCCAATACTATGTAAACTTGTAATATTATACATAGTGCAGAGAAAAAGACAAGGAAAATGTTTACAGGTTCATTATGCATGCTTTTATACAAAAATTGGGAAGTTTCTGTTGATTGTGGCACGAATCCATTGCATTAACAGTCAATTACAAATTAAATGTTTTAACGAGTGTTTTTCCATGGGAAGAGACTTAATTGGTAACGAACACAATCAAGTTGGCATGACAAGATTGGCGCTCAACGAGAAGAGTAGTAGTTTCGATATCGGAGGGATAAATCTGTTTTTTTTTGGGGGGGGGGGGCAGGGGTGGGATATGAGGTGGTAAGCGGTTAGAGTGGAGGGGGGTGAGAAATACGAATGAGGCACCATGTTAATGTGGGCCCGAAAAGAAAAACTATTCTTTTTGGACCCCCCGACGGTAAAGCTCGGATGGAGAGGGGGGGCTGAAAATGAATAAGGGTCGTCGGATTGGGGGTAGAAATGATGATGAGTGGAATAAATGTGTGGGGAACAACGTAAAATTTGAAACAGGAACTATAAACTAAAAACGGGAATTATAGCCAAAAAACATGAAAAATGACCCAAAAAAAAAGGTATATTCCAGAACGAGGTTTTATTTTTTTTTCAGTGTAAATTTGCAAAAATTTTAGAATATGGCAGTAAAACCAATTTTCGTGTGCCAAAAACATGGAAAAAACACACAATGGTTGGTGCTAGAATACCATTTTTATTTTCTGGGTACAATTTCAACCTATTTTTAGTAATGGCGTTAAATATTAAATAATGAGATTTTAAACACATTAAAATTCTAATTATTTTTATACATGTCATTTAACATATAATATCATGACACTAAAAATCCCTAAAATTCTAATTGTTTTCAACCATAATGTTAAAGATAAAATATATTTCACAATTTTTCACCCATAGAATTAAAAAATATTAACATTTCAAAATATTTCAACCATGATATTATGAACAAATTATATGACTAAAATAACCGAATGAAATATAAATTATTTCTCCAAGTTATTGTTGCATTGTCAGTATTTTAGACAAATGAATTCATCAAAATTAAAACATATAATCCAAAAAACATAAAAATGACTCATAACTTTAAATATCATTTTCATTGCTCAATGCAAACATTATTTATATCAATTTTCTTACAAAATTATTAAAAATCATTGATATTTTCTTGCACACCGTCAAAATTCACATCTTCATATGAATGACTCGATGCAGATGAGGATGTTTCACATTCTTCTCTTTCATCAACTAGTGCCCCATATGAGTCAACATGCATGCCCACCACTTCAGGTTTCAAAATTCTTGTAGATCTACGACTGGATTCAACAGGCTACCATCTCAACACTGTTTCTTGTGGTAGCAACCTCTTAAGAATCTGTATCGTCCTGGAGCGAAGAGTTCCTCTCTTTGTTAAATTGAAGTCATAAACAAGTATGTTAACTTCCTCCAATTTTAAGAGGTCTGTGCGGCGACGATTTATATTTTTACCCTTTCTTTTTCTCTTTCTGCCAATTTGTTTATCAACTACCATCTCTGGCTTGTACACACCATTGAATGGGTGTGTGTTTGTGGCATACCAATGTACTTCAACTCTTGTAACATCCTCATTTTCTGAAATCACCTTTATAACCTTGGCAACCCATAATGGATAGCCATGTGGATCTTCATGTGCTAAGACTGCGATCATACAACCCTCCTTAATATCATGTACTGAACCTTTGTAAAGGTCTTCCATGGCTTCACGTTGTGCATGAGATCTTTTGGAACCAATATACATTTCTCTTTCTTCCACCGGTGTAGAATTAATAATACCATGTGATTGTTGTTGTTCAAGAATTTTTGTTTCCTCCTATTCATTTGACACATTTTGTGGCCAAATAAATGGAATCTTCAAAAGCATATCTTCATTTTTTGGTCTTGAAAGGATATCACTCTGATCATTGAAAAGGGACTCCCACCAAACTGAATCAGCAACATCAAAGTACTCATACGTATATCTAATGGTTTTTTTAATTTCTTCCAGGTGTTCAAAATAATCTATATCTCTCTTTTTCCTTCGTGCATTATTAACTTCACCAACTATTTGTAATAATAATATATTTGACACAAATATTGGATGATCTGGAATGAACTTCAAAAATTCCAAACCTAATGATGGCGCCCATTGTGCAGTTTTTGAATACTTCTTGCCCCATATAAGTGTTTTTCCATCAATTTGTTTGATACGAAATTGATGTTGGAAGCTAATGTCATTAATTTTTTCAATGCATTTCTATTGACCATGTGATCCGAGAATAAACCTTCGCATGTCAAAATTTTCTTCTAACACATGAAAATTAGGCTCTAACATATATGATTTCTTAATACATTCAATTAATGATGGAAAGCTCCCAACATTATTCCTCCTCAATGTTACTGAAAAATGATTGAACATCTGATCAATATGGTCGTAAGTGTGCCCAACAAGAAGGAAACCAACCTTTACCTTATGGAAAATTCTAAATTCAACAAGCATGTTTAGGTATCCAAAAACAATCTGATTTTTGTTTTCACAACAAGTGTTGTCTAATTGTAGATACAAACTTTCAGGAAGATTACCACCCCAATGAGAAAGCACATCATGAATTATGGTTATTGTCAGATTTCCATCATTATGAATATTTGGAGTTGTGAAGTAAACTCTTGGCGACATTTTCCCATTGAAGACCATACAACCGACCAAGTGAAACTGAATAACATTTTCCTCTTGCAACTTTTTTGGTGTGCGAACAAAATGTGGTAGAAGTGTTTTCTTTTGGTCCATACCATCAATTATCAAACACATATATTTATTTGGATTATCATAACACTTCTTTCGATGCTTGTACAAATTTTTATTTTCACTTGTTTTTTGTTTGTGATGCTCTTGAAGGGGTTTAACAATGGAATCTACACATAATATAAAATAAACATATTAATAAGTGCATTTTCATAGTTGATCACTATACAATTCAAAATAATAATGTTATGAACGCTTACCTCTTTCTGCTCCTTGACATTTATCCATTTTTTATTTTAGAGAAGCACATGTACTGCAAACCCCCATCCTTGTCTTCTTAGGAATACGAGCATTGTGGAATTCCCTCCTCCATATCTACACTAAATATTGATATGTAATAAAATGACCATTTCCTTCAACACCTTCTGCATATTCCTTGTATAAGCTGTAGATAACTTGAGAAATTATCTGGAATATGTATTGTATCTCTATTTGGCATACGCTCTCCATGTTTTTAAAATAAGTGTTGCAGCAATGAGATTACAAGCATTTACAAGGCCCAAACTCGTTTATGACGAACTTTTTAGTCAATGCGTAGGATCCTTTTCTAAATTGTCTTGATTCTTGATGTACTAAAATTTCAATTGAATGAATCATTTTGAAAAAATTTCTACGTAGAAATAAATATAATACATGACAGACCAGAATCGTCAGCAGTAGATTGTACGCGCAATTTCACTAAATATGAAATCTTGCATGCTTTTATTCATTGACAAATAGTTTTTCATTTTCTCTAAAGAAAATTTGAAATCCATATGTTTCAAGCAATCCTTTTTACAATAGTGACTTGAAATGAGCTCACTGATAGAACTTATTCTCATGAGATATACTACTCTACCCCTTGTATAACTAGAACATCATGGATTGATACGAATAGGTCTACTCCTACTCCTAGAAACAATATTTGCTGGCAAAATATCTATCATTTCATCATTCTATGAAAAAGCATTTCCATGATCATTAGGAGAAATACTATTCTTACTATGATCATTTGCAATATATTTAGGAAATTCACCACCATAATTGTTTGAAAAATATTCATTGCCATCTTTGGAGGCATGAAAATTTTCAATACCATCATCTGTGGTTTTAAAATACCGAATTGGAGGATATTATTCACCGTCTTTATCTTTCCCTTCATCACTGTTGCTCTCAATGTTCATAGGATTAGGACTATGTGGAAATTGTGACTCTTGATTTACTATAAATTCTTCATCCCAAAATTTGTCACTACTGCTCCCATAGTCCATATGATTAGGAGTAAGTGGAAAAGACTCTCTATTTATTGGATTTTCTTCATCCTTCTCTTCAACACTGTTGCTCTCAAAGTCCATAAGGTTAGGAGTAGCTGTAAAATAAGACGCTTTATTTACTGAAATTTTTTCATCCTGCCATTCATCACTATTTCTCTCATAATCCTTAGGATTAGGAGTAAGTGGCAAATGTGACTCTCTATCCACTGAAAAATTTTCATCCTGTCATTCATCACTATTTCTCTCATAATATTTAGGATTAGGTCTAAGTGGCAACTGTCACTCTCTATCCACTGAAAATTTGTCATCCGACCATTCATCACTATTTCTTTCATAATCCTTAGGATAAGGACTAAGTTGCAATTGTGGATCTCTATCCACTGAAAATTTGTCATCCTGCTAATCAACACTATTGCTCTCAAACTCCTTAGGATTAGGAGTAAGTGGAAAATGTGAGTTTCTAGTTTTTGGAAATTCTTCATATTTCCATTTGTCATTGTTGCTCTCATAGTCCATAGGATTAGGAATAAGTCGACATTTAGAATCTCTATTCATTTGAAAATCTTCATCAGTCATTTTGTCACTACTTCTCTTGTTATATTCATCAATATGAATAGAGTTGTTACATGAAGAAAATGTTGATGCTTCATAAAACAAAACTTCACTATCAAAGGAATCCATAACACTCAAACAAGAAATGGTGAATGATGAAAATGATCTCTCTCGCAATGATAATATATAGCTGAAACAATGAGAAATTCCCTCTAGGAATTCCCTCCAAAATTTTCGCTGAAATATTATTCTTAAGTATGTCCCTCCAAATTTTATTTAAATGATTTATTTGAAAATTAGTAATTAAAATATTCTCATAATATGGACTTTAATTTTGAATTAAATTCCCTAGACATTTTTCTCTTAATAATTGTTTTCAAAATAAAATAATTTTAATTAAATGATACAATTTTGACTACATTGTAAATTTTATTTTTTTAATATTCATCAATTTTTTTTATCCCACATTCACCCCGCCATAAACAATTATGTTATTTCCGCTTTATAAGAAAAGTCAATTTCACTATTCCACAAGTGACGTCAAGGTTTCTCGAGGTTTGTTTAAAAGCTCGGAACGATTATATAGCGCAACAACATTGTCAACGAGAGATTCTAACTTTTGAAAGGTTAGTTTTGTTTCAATTATTCCAAAATTAGTAAGGTGTTAAAATTAATTGAAGTAAAGTTATTTATTTCCATTAAAAATTTACCAGCTTTTTCCATTAATTCTTTTAGGTAGAAAACGATTTTTTTTGTATCTAAAAAAAAAATTAGCATGCCCATTATGGGTGGGCCTGCCCAGGGAATCACAAGGTCGATCTGGCGCAAGTGGGCATGCCCACTAGCCCCCTGGGAAAATAGAGGGACTGATTCTAAGAATCACCCCCCTGCTTGCCTAGGGGGTTGGTGTGCACTCCCACTTGGGCTAGGGCATTGTGCTACGGGAGGGCTCGGGTGGACGCTGCCTCGTGGGCGCGTCCTCCCGCAACACAACGCCATGGGTGTCGTGCTGCGAGCGGACGTGCCCACAAACCACAACATCGCGTCGTGGGAGCTATGATGTGGGGCGTTGTGCTACGGGCGGACGCACCCATGGGGCGTCGCTCACCCTGCCTGGAAGGGGGGCCATCTCCTTGGGCTTGGGCACACGCCACCCCATGGGCGCGTCTGCCGCAGCATGGGCGTCATGCTGCGATCGGACACACCCATGGTGCGGCATCCGCCCGAGCCTGAGGGCAGCCACTTTGGCGCCCTCGAGCTCGGGCGGACGCTGCCCCGTGAGCATGTCCGCCCGCAGCACAAAATTGTGGGCATTGTGCTGCGGGTGGACGTGCCCATGGGGTGGCGTACGTTCGAGCCTAAGGGTGCCCAAGGTAGGGAGGCCAATTATGAGAATCAACGCATTGCACATATAATTTTTTTTTTATTTTTATTTTTTTTATTTTTTTATTTTTTTTTTCTATGCCTAAGGGGTAGATTCTCAGAATCAAACCTTTAAGCATATATATATATATATATATATATATATATATATAATAATATGGCCAAGGAGCCGACTCTGAGCATATAAATTTGTTTTCTTTTTCTAAAATGCCCAAAGGGTCGATTCTGAGAATTGGAAATCGTCCCTTTGGTCATATATATATATATATATATATATATATATATATATGCCTAAAGGACCGATTCTGAGAACTGGCCCTTTGGGCATATAAAAAAAAATTAGTGGGGTTGGGGAGAAAATATAAAAAAAACAACATTTTTTTTAAAACAACTTGTTTTAGATTATAATTTTTTTATTTTATTTTAGGGGGGTTACGTAGATGACACGTAAAAAAAAATTTGTTTTAGAGTTTCTGTTGGGGAAAATTCTTAAAAAAATATCATTTTTTTTAAACAAGTTTTTTATTTTGTTTACGTAAGATATTTGCTTTTTGTGATTTAGTAATTTATGTGTATATATATATATGTTTGCAAGAAAATGGAATCAAGGAAGGTTTCTGTCAATCTTTCTGGACCCAAGTTAACATTTGCATCATCTAAAGCTACATGTGGGCCTTCAAAAAACATTGTTGGACAACCTGCACCTCTGTCAATTACTGAAAATGTGGGAGATGCGTCCACAAAAGAAAAGAATTTGGTTTCATAATAGAAGAAATCAATAGAAGTGAATCATTCAAAATATGCATGGTTTCTGAAATATATAGAAGAAGAATCTCTGCAATTATGTCTATATGCCAATAAGAATTTTGATGCTGAAAGTTATGATCTGGTGGGAAAAGTATTAGACCTATATATTCTTCCAAATAATGAAAGTGTTTATATACTATCAAAATCACCTAAGTCACATGATAAACATAGATATCATTTTACATTGTCAATGTATAACACGGGGGAAGATTCTTCAAAGATATGCAAACAAATCGTACAAAATATTGCACAGAAGATTGTAAGTATTTTTATTTACACTTATCTGTTTCATGTTATTCAAATTATATCATTTTATTTTTAATAACTTAGTTAATATTTACATATTATATTTTGTTTTACAGGATTTTGCTGAGGGCATTTCAATTATGTTGAGGGGAATCTATTATATAGAGCGCGATATTATGAATTTAGTCTCCATTTTCCATGAAGATGAAGCATAAGATATGTGAAAGAAGAAAAAAAAAAAAAAACTTCATGATGCTAAAAAATTGTATCAAAGGGATCAATCTAGTAAAGGTAGACATGTTACTTTTCAAAATGAGGAAGTTGAAGTTGAAGCTGAAGATGAAGATGAAGAATGTGTTTCCATATCTGAGGATCAGATTAGAACTGATGTTAGAAAGGAGAAGAGCCATAAAAAAACAAAAACAAGAATGCCCAAGAATTTCTCCCTTACAACTGATGATGAGGAGATTGTTTCGGTTCAAGAAAATATTATAAGCAATAGCAGGAAGAAACAAAAAATTTCTCATTGTCAAAAAATCATGAACAACAATGAAGGACCTAGTTAAAACTCCAAAGAAAGTAGGGAAATCATTACGCTAGGAGCTGATTTAGAGGATGGCATTATGAAAACAAAACAAAATGCCATTCGACATCATTTGGCGAAGATAAATTTAATTGAGGGTGGTCGGTCATTTCAACTTAATGTCATTCAAGTCTACAAGCTAGATGAAGGATAGTTCAAATATCAAATTAGAAAGCCACACCACTTGCTTGTTCACAATTTGAAAACATTGATGAGGTACAACCCTTTTTTACATGTGGTTGATTATGTTCTTCTTATTGATCCAAGTCAGGTTCCTAACAAAGAATAATTTGACAAGTGAAATTTTTTCGAATACAAATATTATGTACTTTGGGGCAACCATTCTGTAGAAGATCAAAGGAAATTAATGGAGGAATATCAAAATAACCCACATTTCGAAACAATGAAATGTATCATTTATGATAGTTTAGCATATATAGAAGAAAATTTATTGGCATGGGATCATAATTTAGATAATGTGTATAGGATGTCTATGAATTTTATCCAAAGGGTTAGATTTATTCATAGTGAATTTGAAGAAAAATGTGGTGGTGATATGACAAATGTTGATCATGCATTCCGGAAGGAATGTTGTATGGAAATCGGTTATCAAATCGAAGAAAAAATAAGTTCAAAAGGTGGCAGAGTAAATTATGAAATATTCAGAGGTATGGATAACATTTTCCAGTTGACATTTAGAACTGGAAAGATATTGGAATTGATTGATCAGATTTTTTAGTTATGGGAAAACGTTGGCATCAAAAGTCAGAAGGTCCAACAGTAATTCAGGTCCTGAAATGAAGCTCCTTCCAGAAGATATGACTATCACACCTTGGATATCAATTCAAGGAGTGAAGGATCAAAATTTTTTCAAAAAAATATTATCTCGTGTAAAGAGAGGAGAATTATCAATGGATGAAATGTCTGAGGAATTTCTAAAGTAAGTTTTTTATTTATACTTTTTTTTAAATTATAACTTTCTGTTAAATATAATATATTGTTGTTGGTATTATTTTTTATACATAACACTATATTAACATTTTTTACTTCATTTATTCAATCACAAGGTTTATATGAGAATACATGAAGAAATGGTTAAATTGTTGAATGAAGATAGTTGGGATGATGTTGTACGCAACTACCCAAATTCAAGTTCTACATCAATGCTAAAAGATTTTTAACTCGCATTTAAAAAGGTATGCTCATTCATACATTCATTTCTATTCATATGTATAATATTTTTAATTTATAACTTATACATTGCTTTTGTTTATTTTATTAAAGATGAAGAAGGATGCAAATGGAGCACCAGATAGTTTCATAATTTTTATTGAAAAAATAAAAATGGAAAGGATAAGAAAAAAATGTCTTAGTGATGTTGAACTTGATCCCAGCCTTAATCGTTTCATTTGTAATGGGATCCACACTATCCAATATCAAATAATATCAGGTAATTGTGAAGACATTGCAAAACTTATACCTAAAAGGGGTTATTCACTAGTTATTGCATATATTCCTCATGGTTTCAATATCCCAAACATTGACTATGATAGTGACCCTTATACTTATCAAGCATTTAGTAAAGTGGTTGCGGGATTTCTAGAAGTCACAACATCACCATTTTTGTGATTTGTGACATTTCATTTAGACACACAATTGGGGTTGTTATTATCAAGCTTCAAGGGAAAATCAAAGTCAAGGATGCATCGTACATGGTAAGACATTGAAATTGTATATTTTATTAATGTTAAAAAAATCATTTATGTACAAGTTAATTGAACTTTTACTATTTCATGTTACAGGAAAAATCCAAATCTTATTTGTGGCGGAAATCAACCAATTTTAAGTGACTGTGATTTCATTCATGTTGAATGTTGGACAAAGGATGATAGCTCCAAGACTGTTCTTTTCAATCAAGTAGATGGAAAGAATCATAACCAAGTACTGGTCCATGATGCTGTTGTAAGAAAACTAACATATGAATATAAAGAAGCAAAAGGATAGATAGTTAACATATATCAAAAACCACAGTCATTGATTAACTATCTTTTAGATTTATGTTCAAATGAAGGAGATTGGGTTTTGGATTTATTTTCACGCTCAAGTAAGTTTTATTATATAAGAATAAATTTCACTGTTATATTTTTTAAATTTTTTGTGTTTATACTAATTTATTAAAAATTTTATTTTGTACTTGATGATTAGGTACAACACTAGCATGTTGCTTACAAAAAGAAATAAATTGCATTTCCATTGAAAAAGGCCCAGTATAATGCAAATTTATTCATCAAATAATCAATGCTCTTCAATTTCTTCCAGATGAAATGCAAGAAGTTGGTTTGAGAAAAGGGGATTTTAATGAATCTCGTGTGGAAAAAAAAATCAAAAGAACCGCAACCACCATTAGATGGAATGATTGGAAAGGCATACTTTGGGACGTTCGCAGACATCAAAGATCCATCATAAGAGGAAAATGATGAAACTGAAGCCGATGATGAAAATATTGTGGAAGAGGACAATAATGATACTCTTGAAGATGAAGAGTTTGGGTTACAAGATATTATTGATTAAAGATTAAGTTAGGCTTCCAAATGAAGCTCATTTTTGTACTTATTCATAAGTTATACTTGTAATTTTTTTACTCTGACATTTTATGCTAAGAAATAAATATTCAATTGTTGTTATTATATGTTTAATATTTGTATAATGTGATTCTCACTTCATTTTTATGTGAATCATTTATGTTTTGAAAAAAACTATAATTATTATTAACTTTTCACATAAAATTAACAAAAATTGCTAGTTTTTATACTTTTGTTATTTTTTTCCTATAAAAATGGTTTATTTGACATGTTAGTTTTAGCAAAAAAACACAAAATGCGTATATTTTTAGTTATTTCTATATTCAAAATGTGTATTTTTTATGTAAATTGTTAAAAATTCTTGATTTTTTAGTCGCAATTATTTCATGTGCAATGAAATATTATTTAACAATATATAATTAGATAGAAGATTGACAATTTAAAATTTTTACCTTTTTTGTTTTTTTGACAATGCAAAAAATCAAATATCTCACTACAAATAAATAAATAAAAGAAAAACAAAAAAACAAATACCTGAAAAACACTTAAACAAAATATGTAAGTGAAAATAATTATTAGCATTTAATAGATTAGAAAAATTTAAGTAAAAAAATAAGTCTTCTAAAAAAGAGGATGATGCTGGCATCAACACTTTTCAAAATCAACATAAAAACACTAACATTTTAAAAATAATTTCTATACTTAGTACATAAGAAAATTTAATGTGTAAAAAACATGCTAAAAGAAAGAGTATTCTGAATCAACACTTTTCAAAATCGAACCATTTTTTGCTACCTAAAAAAAGTGGGTACTCGTTTCCATTCCCGTTTCAAAGTTTACATTGTTGGGGTTTAAAGTGATGTGAAATGACAGTTTTTCGAGTAGCGGGAGGGTTAAATGAATGTAGAAACTTTAGGATATATAATTATATGCCAAACTTTGTATTCATGCGCTTGGCTATTTAGACTTAGGATAAAGACATTTTACCCTTTTCCTCTTCATATGCATAAAACCTTTGAAAACCCAAACTTAGGATAAGGATTTTAATTGTTTTCAAAGCTCCAACACAACCTCTACCTACCCATGAATTTCATTTCTTTTTCTAAACTTTTCTTTCCTTAGGGTGCATTTAAGCTAGCAAACCCACATCACTTCTTTTTTTATAAAACATCTAACCTACTATATCACTTATTTCTCCTATTGATTCAGATTAAACAATTGAATCAATTCCACTTTCTACCTAACTACTAATTTTCCAAGATTAAATTGTTTGGAAAATATTTATTCACTAACCTAATTAACATAAATTCAAAATTGTTCAATCATGATTAATTTGTATGATTTGAACAAAAATTCTAGTCATTGTGGAATTTTAAGACAAGTTGCACACAATCTTATTTGATACCGGGATAAACAAAACTAATCTATCAGTAGTGGCATTTGATTTTGCAGCACTTTCAGTGTTATTCTAATTTTCTTTTGTGGGGCTCTTATTCTCTTTTTATTATTTTAAACTTTCTTTCTTTTTGTCTTTTTCTTTGTATTCATTTTTTTACATACCCTCTTTTCATTTTATTTATATACTTTTTTTGGAAATCATATGCATATTGAAAATTATTTACAATGTAAATTTACAAATACAAAATACTCCATCACCTTGATATCCTATAAAATATAGGACCCTAACAGTGGCTCCAGTTGGGGATGGCACTTCTCCATGTGAAGTGTCAAGAACATATGATCAGTAGCCTTGAGTATCCCATGTCTATAATGTTTGCATCTGATTTATTTTGTTGTTGAGGTACTTATGGCAGCTTATCAATCAGGGCTTAGAGCTTCTTAGCGGGCTTCAACTCCAATAAATAAGTTACCTAATAAAATCAATATAGACTATGATATTTACAATGATGTAAGAAAAATATTTATGCTAAGAAAAGAAGTGCTTCAACATCATGCTATTGACAGGACCACCAGGAAACTCTGCTCCATCCAGGTCCTTGAGGAAGAATGCATTGTGTCCTTTGAAAGCATAAATGATGTATGGCCCTTTCCAAAGGTTATCAAATTTCTCACGTTCACCTTTGTATTCTCTCCTAGAATCCCACCTTAGAACTTTGTCTCCATTGTTGAAGTCATCAGCTTTAGTCCTCGTGTCAAAAATATTTTTGACATTTTCCTAAATTACTTGGGTTTTTTTGTAGACTTCCTCCCTTTACTACTGCAACTGAATAGTTTGATTGATTATTCTTTGTGTGTCATTTGGCTCAACCTATAATGCTTGAATTATCTTCATGACTGGAACTCCTAAAGAGGATGGAAAAAGAGCATCCATTACATAGACCAATTGATATGGTGACATTCCAATTGACTTCTTTGTAGTAAGTTTGTCATCCTAAAGTGCATTAACCAACTTATTGTGCCAAGACTTCTTTTTTCCCTCTAACAAATTTTTAATGGTATTTACTAATCTCTTATTTGAGGATTCAGCCAACCCATTACCCTGAGGGTAATAAGTTGTTGAATATCCCAAATTAATGTGGTATTTATTGCAGAATTCAATAATTTTCTTAGATTTAAAGGTTGTTGTATTATCAATAATAAGTTTTCTAGGACAACCAAATCTAGAGAGGATATTGGTTTCAAGAAATTTAATGATGACAACATCAGTGGCAGATCTGGAAGGGGTGGCCTCTATCCATTTATTAAATTAATATGTGGCTTTTAGAATCCACTTATGTTGGGAAGAGGAAGGAGGATGAATTCCACCAATGAAATCCAATCCCCACTGTTAGAAAGGGCTTTCAACTGAAATAGGCTTTATGGAAGGGGTAAAAGATTTATTTTTCCTTCAAATATATAGAATTTATGGCATGAGGTTACTTTATTATGAATTTCATGGAAAAGGATAGCCTAGTAAAAACCAACCCTAAGGATTTTGTTGGCAGTGGTTTTAAAATAGAGATGTCCACCACAATCACCTTTATGGAACTCCTGCATGGTTCTTTCTACATCATCCTTAAACAAGCACTTAAGTAAAATACCACCAGCATATTTCCAATATAAAACATTTTCTATGATGCAAAACTTAACTGCTTTTAACTTTAGAAATCTTGCCTTTATTTTTGTTAGACGAAGAGGAGCATTTAAATTGAATAAAACATATAGCAGTTTTGTATACCAGGGTGGGTTCAGAAAGGCTTCATCAATCCGTGGAGTCACATGTTCCTCTTGATCATCCAGTGCAACAACAAAGTTGACGTCTAGTGCATGGAAATTTGACTTTGCCATCAATTTGGCCAATCCTTGTCCTTTGATTAACTTGGTGGGTTTGATTTCTAAGTCATGCTCAAGGATGACAACAATCCATTTTCCTCATTCACCATCAGGTCCATTCTTTGTTAAAATATCATCAACCACAGAATTAGGTACATATGCAATAATATGGGAATGCGAGATATATACTCTAAATTCTTTTATTGCTTTAACCAATGAAAAGGCATGTTTTCCCCATAATATTATATTTCAAAGATGCATCTCTTAAAGCCTTACTGAAAAATGCAATGGGTTGTTCAAGTCCTTCATCATTTTTCTGCAACAAAATAGTTGCAACAATGTGTTCAGAAGCAAAAGAGAAGATAATAAAATATTTAGTAAAATCTGGACTAATCAACACTGGTGCTTTTGTCAATACATGTTTAACTCAATCAAAGGATTTTCTAGACTCAATACTCCATCTGATTTCTGAATCCCTTTTCAACTTTTTTTTTGTATTTCTAAGAAGCTCTACAAGGTTAGGAATGAATCTCCTTAGGAAATTGATTTTGCCAGTCAAAGATTGAAGCTCCTTGATGTTTCTAGGGTGACTAATTTTTAATATGGCTTCAATTCTATTGGGATCAATGCTAATACCATCCTTCGAAATAGTATGACCAAGAATATTTCCTTCTTCAAGGCGAAAAAGTGTTTTCTTAGTATTTAATAAGATACCAAACCTTCTACACTTTTCAAACACTCTTCTTAAACGTAAAAATGTTCCTCATTGGTCTTTGAATAGACAGTAACGTCGTCTAGATAAATCACAATAAAATGGCCAATCTCATCAGCAAAGGAAATATCCATTGCTCTTTGGAATGTGGCCCCAACATTCATTAACCCAAAGGGCATATTCACATACATGAAGGTTCCCCATGAAGCAGTGAAATATGTTTTATCCTGATCATCAGGATGTACTAGGACCTAGTTATAACCTGAGAAACCATCTAATGAGGAAATCCTACTAGACCCTACTGCCTTCTATAATATATGATCCATTTTTGGCAAAGGGTAGTTGTCTTTTAGGGAGACCTTGTTAAGGTTTCTAAAATCAATGCATAACTAGATTTCTCCATTTTTCTTCCTAGTAGGCACTATGTTAGACACCCATTTAGCGTATCTGATAGGAACTATGATTTTAGCATCATACATATTTTTAACCTCTTTCTCAATTAAAGCCATCAGAATTGGATTTATTCTACGAAGTTTTTGTTTGAATGGTTAGTGATCTTCCTTGATTGGGATTTTATGTTGTATGATACTAGTGTCAGATGCTTTAAGATCCTCATAGCTCCAGGAAAATACATAAATGAAATCTTTGAATAAAGTATGTATTCTTGCTTTTTAACAGTAGGCAGTGATTTTGAAAGTTTTATCATTTTAGGATTTTGTTCACTACCTATATTACATTCTTCTACATCTACCCCTCTGGGCTCTATTTTTTCTTTTTTGCTACATCATTAAAATAAAAATTTCTTCTAATGGAACTAGAACTATAGGTAAAATATTGTCTCTAAGCTAAAGTATTTTAAATTCTTCTTTTTCTGGATCAAATTCGTGCAATTCTAATTTATGTACAACTTCATCTATAGAAATATTTACATTTGATTCATCAATGTTCTCCTACATTAGTATGTACAAATATCTGATTTTCTACTTCACAATCTAAATCTATGCTATTTTCCTCATACTCATCCTTGGACTACAAAAAAAATTCAATCTGTTTGTCATTTCCAAATACCTGTCAATACCTCATATTATATGGTACAGGTGGACAATGGTTAACCTCCACTGTATATTGTCTGTTGGGATGAGGCATTTTGCATGTGCTGGGTGAAAAGGCCAAACCATTATCAAGGACATTCTGATTTCTAGGAATAACATCAAGATCATATTCTACAAATGTTTGAAGGAAATCAAGCACAAAATTTTTGTATGCTCTCAGTCTAGGATTTTTTGTAGCATGTTCTCATTTAATCTGTTTTATAATCAATTCAGAATCTCCATGAACATAAATTCTTGTAGCACCTAATTTATTCAATAATTGGAAGCCTAAAAGAAGTGCTTCATATTCTGTTGTGTTATTGGTACATTGAAAATTAAGTTTATATGGATGACCTTCTGCATGATTATTTCCTAAATTTGAGACCCGCATACCTGCTCCTGAGCCTACTCTGCTACAAGAGCCATCAAAACTCATGTTCCAAAAAGGTTCAGTTTCAGTGTTTTTTTGCACAATTTATGTTTGATTTTCATGTGTTTCTTAAATGTCATTTTCAACAATGGTGACATGAGCATCAATTTCTCCATCATTGTAAATAATGAAGGAGTCTAAATCAGAGTGAACAGAGTAAAGGGGATAGTAATGTGGTTTCTCATGACTACTCACCATGTATTTCATTAAGGTTTCCCTATATAGTCTTCTCTATTGACCAAACATTGGTATGGTAGCATAAGTCGTATCCATTTGTATGGTCCCTTGTAATTTTTATCCCCATGAGCGTGACAACAACATGCCATACTTAGGGGGAATATCAGCAACCACTATATACATTAATAGACTCTTAGCTGGGATTTGGGCTAAAGTAACACATAGATCCTTAATGAGACCTAAAAATATTACTTTGTTGGAATGAAATGAATACAAGTCTTTGTAAGGCCTAGTAAGGTCAAAAACAAGATTCTCCATAATAATTTTTGGCATCAAATTGTGCGAAGCACCTGAACCTAACATAGCATTATGGAGAATCTTATCATGAACGTTGAGACTAACATAGAATGGAGGAACACCTCATTCCTGTGGTTTACCATCTACCTCTGGACCAAATAATAATTCAGTTTGATCATTATTCAAATTGATAATGTCATTGTTTTCCCCTATATTCAAAGCTTTCATAACTTGAGTTCTGCATAAATTTTTGTTCATTAACTCGGTCAAGGGGATAGGAATTTTCAAATTTGCTAGTTCATTTTCAATATTGAATGATGTTTGAAATTTATTCAAGTTTAGAAAATCGGATTTATCAACAATTTCATTTGACACAAGTTCTTTTTGGTGACTGGTGGTTGGGATATTTATTTGATTATTTTTTAAGGTACTCTCAACAAAAATTTTGGAATGAATTTCAACTGTCTTTTTGCTAGAACTATCAACAGTTTTCTTAGCAACATTTTCAGGAGTTTTCTTTGAAGTGGTATCAGAGGTTTTCTTGACAAGATTTTCATTTTTCTTTTTATTTGGAGCATGTGATGTTTTCTTACTCCTAATATTATACTATCTATGGACTTCCATGTTAGTGTTTTCAAATCCATGCTTATAGTCATCTAATTCCTCATAATCAAGTTCAGTTTCAAATAATTGAAATAATTATTTTTCTCCCTGAGTAAGAAACACGGTTTCATCATCATTGATACCCATTAGATTGATCTGGTTGTCTTCTACCTCTTCTACTACTTCTCCATCATCATCAACATAATTCTCCTAAAATGGAGGCCTAATTTGTTCATCAGGGCCCCTCTATTCTCCTTGTTTGATTTGGGGAGGATTTCTCCTAGGATTTTGATTACAATTTTTAGGTGCAGGCTGGTTTTCTCTAGGAGAATCCCTCTCGTTAAGATTAATCCTCTCCATCATTCTTTCTATTTTTCTAACTAATGAATCAATTTTAGCATCAACATAAGAAGTAGAGGGTTCTTCTTTTATGGTTACTCTCCTTTCATTCCTGATTCTAGCTCTCTTTGCTAACCGAATTGCATCTACACTCACTGCATCCCTTTGCATTTCTTCTGATGTTGAGTAATTTCTTTCTGTAAGCTGATAAGACATGTCTGCCTCAAAGTCATCTGGGAATTTTATTAAGGCTAAACCTTGTGGTGTTTTAATGTTAGCAGGAATTTCGCTTTGTACATTGTTAAATCTATTGCAATAGTCTTGAACACTTTCCCCTGGTGCCCTCCTAATGCTTTCATATTCAGGTAAAAACTAAAGAGGGTACTTTTTAATTTCCCACCTATTAAGGAATGTCTGATGGAATCCATGGAGATCATTAATGCTAGCAACAAGTAATGCTTTAAACCATTTCCTCACCTCTCCTGTGAGACATTGTGAAAATAACCTAATTTTTACGCTTTCCTCATCTACCTCCTGAAGGTCAAAACTATCATTGATCCTATCTACATGTTGTTTGGCATTGATAGTTCTAGTTCCATCAAATTGAGGAATTCTTGTTTTATAATCCTATGGCATGTTTTCCAAAGGAGCTTAAAGGACAAGAGGGTATATCTACCTACAATTACAGGGATATGAGGATGGAAAATATGAGGATTGATCAAGGGTGGTTTTTGGATGAAAGGTGGAGGTTGAGTCAAAGGTGGAGGTCGAATCAAGGATGAAGGCTGAGCTGAAACCTGGGGTTTTGGTGGAGATGAAGGTTGGATTGTGGTTGAGGATTGAGGCGAAGAAGGAGTTTGAGTTGCTTGATGAGAAAGTACCGGAGTAGTTTTAGAGACTATAGAAGGGGTAGGGCTTTTTTATTTAGGATGTATAGATTGTGATGGTGTGGATGATTCTACATAAGGAGTCAGGGCAGAGAGTTCTATAGATTGTTGGACATATGCCTCATGAACATAAAGGTCTAGACCTGAGACTAAGCCTTGTAATTTATCAAAGTCTTGGATAATTTGAAGGTCTATATCAGAAGGAGCAGACTGTGCTTCAGACAAATGTCTTTTTAATGTAGCTTGGTCTACTACTATTTGATCTACCCAATTGGTTGACTTTGTTCTAAATAAGCTTTGTTTAAAAATTCAAGCTCAATGTCTTGCAGAGTTACCAAGTATTTTGGGAGTGAATCTGATCTATGAGGAGGACTGCTACTTCCTTGGCTCTCTACTATGATATTTCTTTTCAGTATCTTCTCAAGGTCATCTACAATTACTACAGGCTTTGGATCAAGATGAGATCTAGTGTAGGCTCTTTTAGGAGCCAGAGTTATAATATAATCCACACACACACTTATTGCTTACACAAATTAAAAGGAAACCAATATTCTTGAAGTATTCATATCATACAATGTTTTAACCAGGGTTATGATTTTGAAAGAAATTACAATTTTTTCAAATTTTCCCCAGTAAGGTCGCCACTATGTTATCATTCTATAATTTAAAAGATTGGCAGAATAAACATAGAGGAAAACATCAAAACCCTTCTGGAAGCCGGAATCTAGCCCTACCGGCTTTAGAGATGGATCTCTCTTTATAATTTAACTTTTTTTTAAATGTATATTAGGATAGTTATGATTGTACTTGGTTGTTTGTTTGATTTTGATTGATTTGGTTGATTAAATTTCTATATTCCCATTGGGAAATGGAGTCAAAAAAATATAAAACTAGATACTGCATCAATATTTAAAATATTAATCACAGGGAAAGCTAGGTTTCATTAATTGGATTGTTTAGATTGTAAATGAATTATGGAGATGGCAGAAAAGTGAATTTCAGTTGAGAATGAAAATAAATTACATATTTTTCAATTTGACTTCAATGGAAAACATATAAAGTAGCTAGAATAAAGTGTTTTTATTAACATGTCTTATTCATCACACTTTTTGTTTTACAATTAATAATTTATGATACACATAAAAAAGGAAAAACAATGGAAAACACAATAACAGTAGAAGCACTTCACCAGTGAATACAACACATGAATCCTGTAGCAAGTCTTTGCATTATTGATGTTCCAACAAAACTTTGAAATTGCAATTGTGTAGTAGGCAAAATATACTCAAAAATAAACCTAGAATACTTATAACAGTGAAGTATTTATACTAAAATATTACAAAACTAATTACAATCAATGTTGTCTCAATAGACAGTGTATTATTAGCCTAAATTGAACAGTAAACTCTAGCTGTGGAAAAAAATAGGCTCGATGCAGGTGATCTGGAATGCTGGCACTATTTTTAAGAAAACAGTTGCTAACTAGACCTATTTGTAGGTTGTGTTGGCTGATGTGTTGGTTGTTGTGTTAGCTGATGTGTTGGCTGTAGCTAACCTTTCTCATTTACTCTTTACTACTGAAGTTCCCTCAACTTAACCCATTGATATTCATTTGGGATAGTACTTAACTTAATGAACTTTCTGTAACTTTCATCCACTTCAGTATATCTGGAAAAAGTAGGTTTTACCACAAAGATGTGGTTTACCTCATGCTTTATGAAAATATCATGACTCAATGCTTCCAAGAATGCTTTCCCTATCATGGTGCCTTTGATATTGGATAATTTTGTTGTCTCTGGAAATATCACTTAGTTTCTTCACATAGTCTTGTCAGGTGATCAACTTGTCATTAATTACAAACATAGAAGGCAAACCCTTTTGTGTTAAAGTTTCAATCCTACTGAAGAATATATTCACAACAATCTCTAAGTTGTGGCATTTCTCTTCCAGTTGAACAATCATATTCTTTTTAGTAAGAAACTTCTTCACTTCTAAAATTGTCATTGTTTCATCATCCACTCCTAAGTCATCCAGCTCATATTTGTTCTTGGAGTTTAAGAACTTGATGATGTTGTTGGTTGTAGTAGGCAAATCTCCAAACACTTCCTTAATGGTTGTAGTGGCATAATTGGATTTCTCTATCAATTCCTTTTGTTCAAATGTAATCTGGATGTAGGGCCAGATTTCATTTATGGATTCAATGATATATTTCCATATTATTTCTTTGACTTGGCCCAATGTTTTTCCAATGGATGACTCTCTCTCATACTTATGCAACCTTTCTATAATTTTTTGTGCTCTCTGTGCTTCAACTACATGGGAAATTTCACGTCTAGATTTTTGGTCTTGCAATAGTTTAACTTGATCTTGAAGTTTCTTAATTTCCTCTGTCTAGATAGACAGATTCTGAACTACCTTTCTTAATTGTTCTACACCATATATTTTACTTGTTGTGAAATTTGTAGTTGTGGGGATGGCTGTAAGAGGTAGAACCTCCAAAGGAACCATATAAATCTTAGCAGCCTGTTCTTTCTCCTTGATCATTTTCTCCATTTCTGTTTCCATTTGTCTTATTTGAGCATTTTTCTCCATGATGAGCTTCATCATGTCTCACTTCTAAGACTCTGTTTCTTCAATATCCTTGGTTAAATAGTCTTCTGTGGCTGACAGTTTCAGCTACTACCTTAATGCTGCTATGTCAGCACTTTTCTTCTTTATTTTTTCTTCTGCAACTTTAAGATTGGAAGGATCGTATCCAACTCTTACCACTAAGTCTTCTAAAGTCTTAATTCTTGTATCCTTGGCCAGAGAGGAGATTTTCCCCATCTTCAGTTGTGACTGAATGTTTGTTAAGGAAACATGCAATTTAGACAAACTCATAATTGTATTAGTCAATGTAGATGAAATCATTTCACCTGTTTTCTTGTGCATCTCCATTTGATCAATGGGATGGATTTCTTTGATGTAAAATTCAAATGAAGTCTTCTTGTAGTCTGCTACTCTCTTGGGCTGTGAAATTTGTGCCTCTAGAAAGGCCATTTTCATTTTTCCTTTCTCAAAGTAAAATACTGACAGTAGTCTACTTTGAGAACTGGAAGTATACTTCCAGAATTGATTGTAGGTGCTATTCTTTAAGATTTCATTCTTCAACTAGATTTCCCTGAATGTATCAAATGTTGTTTTCTCTTTCTCTCCCGTGACAACTTTACTTGTCTACGTGGCCTATTGATGATCCCGTGAAGTTGTTTAAGTAGAAGGAGAGATAATGTTTTGGCCACCAACTTGTGAAGAGGTAGGTGTCTCCTTGGTGATTATGATGACCTCCTGTTCTGAATCTTTACTTGGGTTAAATTTGGCGTTGAGTTTAGTTCTCTTCCTGTACATAATCTTGAATTCCTTGATGGAAGTTTCAGTCACTGAAGGTGGCTCTTCTTCCCTCAGAATTTTTCCTACTTTCTCCTATGAGACAGGAATTTGTGATGTAGAAGTGGAGACTAACTACTCCTCAGCCTCTTGCAGTGTGTTTTCAACCCACTCCATTTGGTTCATATATTTCTCCATCTCTGGCCTGTGTGTATGAATGTAAGGAGTAGACTTGTTTTCTACCCTTAATTTTGAGATGGTTTCTAATGGATCATAGGACCAGGTGAAACTGAGGTTGAACTTCATTTCCTTTAACATTATGTTTGATTCTTCCCCTATTGTCCTGTTGTTGCAAATAAATGGTCATATTTGTGTTTTAATTCTGAATTGTGACTTCTTCTTTGCTGACACAAAGTGGACTTCATTAGCATTCAACATTTTCCTGGTAAATTCTAAAGCAAAAATCCTCATTGGGAGGATTTTGGGAGCTTGTAGGGAGTAAGCTCACAGCCATAAATCCTCAACTCTATATAGTTTTGGTATAAATACCATTCACATGTTTTTTTTTGATCTGATAGCTCTAAAACCTTTCTGATATCCTCAATGACTCTTGGCTCAAGTGTACTGCTAAGAAGACTCATTCCTGGATGTAAAAATAGTTCAATGAATTGTTTGTATGAATAATCCTTCTACTCTATCATCACCAAGGTAGTCCAGAAGATTACTGACTGTTGATTGCCATCATCATCCAATTTCTGCATTGCAAACTTAAATATGTCTCCCTGAAAATATAAAAACATGTAAAACTAGGACAAAGGAATATTTAAACACCTCTTCTGTTTGGAATCTGAAAAATTAGTCATGGATAACATCAGATAGGAATTGTCTAAAATTGAAAAGGATAGTTGTCTTAAAATATACAGAGAAAATAGAAAAGAAACCTATGATTGGCTCATCTACCCACCGGTTAGACTAATATCAAAGGAGGTAAGAAATGACACTAATGATTTGTTTGGCTTGGTCAAGGAAAATGGAGGAAGAGTAGGGAGGATTCTTTTTAGGAAATTAGGTGTCTTCAGCTAGAAAAAGCTCAAGGGTTTTAGCCATTTTTTCAAAATACAACTTTTGATACAATTCATTGAGGGCTTCCTATGGAAAAGGGGTTCCATTTTCAATAGAAGGGGCCTGCATCATTTGGTCAATAAATTGGCCAGTGATAGTGAACATAATTTCTCCTCTGGGAGAAATTATGGCTCTTTGGCTGGGAATGTAACATGTATGACACTTGCAGATGAATTCAAGGGCAATGTGGGTATGGAGAAATATGTAATGAGGTAAATTTGATTCCCACAATCTAATATCATCGGACTTATCTATGTACTTGTCTTCTAGCCAACAATACATCTCAAAAATCTCAAATTCACAGAGGGTTTCGTGAATTTTATAGTCTTTGTCAGCTAAAGGGATGTGGTCTAGATCGACAGGAGGATGAATCAATGGGTTTAGAGGCTCCCGCTTGCCTTTCTTCTTAGGAGGCATGATATAGCTGAATTTAAGGTAATTGAAAGGGTTCTGAGAGGAAAAGGTTATCAGGACTGTATCAGGCTCTGGGACTAGTGAAGAAAACACAATGGAAGCAATGCTAGGTTTGGTAATGATTAGATTAAATTTATCTAGTACTCTATAAACCTGTAATAGTATACATAGTGCAGAGGAAAAGACAAGGTAAAATTTTACAGGTTCATTCTGCATGGTTTTACACAAAAATTAGGAAATTTTCATTGATTTTGGTGTGGATCCATTGCATTAACAGTTAATTGTGAATTAAATGTGTAAACAGGTTCTTTTTTGTAGGAATGGACTTAATTGGTAATGGAAAAAATCAAGCTGGAATGTCAAGATTGGTGCTCAATGGGTAGAATAGTAGTTTCGGTATCAGAGAGAGAAATTTGTTTTCCGGGGGGGTGTATGAGGTCGTAAGCGGTTTGAGTGGAGGGGGGTGTGAAATACGGAGGAGGTGCCACGTTATTGTGGGCCCGAAAAGCAAAACTTCTTTTTTCGGACCGCCCCGGCAGTAAAGCTCGGATGGAGAGGGGGGGTCGAAAAAAAATAAGGGTCATCGAATTGGGGGCGAAAACGATGATGAGTGAAATAAATGTGTGGGGTTTAAAGTGATGTGAAATGATAGTTTTTTGGGTAGCGGGAGGGTTAAATGAATGTAGAAACTTTAGGATATATAATTATATGCCAAACTTTGTATTCATGTGCTTGGCTATTTAGACTTAGGATAAAGACATTTTACCCTTTTCCTCGCATAAAACCTTTGAAAACCCAAACTTAGGATAAGGATTTTAATTGTTTTCAAAGCTCCAAAACAACCTCTACCTACCCATGAATTTCATTTCTTTTTCTAAACTTTTCTTTCCTTAGGGTGCATTTAAGCTAGCAAACCCACATCACTTCTTTTTTTATAAAACATCTAACCTACTATATCACTTATTTCTCCTATTGATTCAGATTAAACAGTTGAATCAATTCCACTTTCGCCCTAACTACTAATTTTCCAAGATTAAATTTTTTGGGAAATATTTATTCACTAACCTTATTAACATAGATTTAGAATTGTTCAATCATGATTAAGTTGTATGATTTGAACAAAAATTCTAGTCATTGTGGCATTTTAAGACAAGTTGCACACAATCTTATTTGATAATGGGATAAAGAAAACTAATCTATCAGTAGTGGCATTTGAATTTGCAACACTTTCAATGTTATTCTATTTTTATTTTGTGGGGTTCTTATTCTCTTTTAATTCTTTTCAACTTTCTTTCTTTTTGTCTTTTTCTTTGTATTCATTTTTTTACATAGCCTCTTTTCATTTTCTTATATATATACTTTTTGTGGAAATCATTTGCATATTTAAAATTATTTACAATGTAAATTACAAATACAAAATACTCCATCACCTTGAGATCCTATAAAATATAGGACCCTAACACTTGGCATGAAGAAGTTATTTTAACTGCATGAGTACACAAAGAATATGAAGGCCAGAATATCTACCTTCAGCCTCAAAGGGGAAGCAAATATCTGGTGGGAAGATGTAAAATATGTCAGATACATCAAGACAAAGGAGTTGAAAAATAATATTTTCAAATATTTCGGGGTTTTCAAGAGGATCTTCATGAATTTTGTGATCCAATCACTGAATAGTTGGAACAGTCTTACTTGGAAATCTTTGTTGCAAATAACAAGTTTTGATCTTCCCTCATGCTTGCTAAAGAGTTTGGTCTTGATGGAGACACATTCGAGAGTCATAAAAAAATGTAACAATGTGAATTGGATGAAAGTAGTGGTTGTGACACATGTTTCCGCCGACGGGCAATACCTTCCTTTTGTTTTGAAAATTATTCAAGCTCTTATCTTTTCTCTTGCACATTACTTTATATATGTTTTAACTGTTTGTATCTTTGTGGATGTAGATTGGTAACAAATACATTGGTTTCACTAGAAATCTCATTATGCGTGATCCTGACCTTCTAGCTATCAGATTAGGAATAGGATTAGCTGCATCCTATTTTTCCCTCTCTTGCATGCATGACAGCGAACAATTCTTGGCTTGTATGTTGCCTCTTCTCTATTTTGGGTTTACACGTATTAAATTCAATGATGTCTGAATGGAAAATATGACTCACTCCAAATATAAATCCTTTGGTCAAACTACGAAGCCTGTATCTTTATTAAGACCTTCATTCCGCAGTCAACCTTACATTGAATGGTGATTCGACCTCTTGACCTAATTAAGTAGAGAAGGGAAATGAGAAAAACACTAAAACGAGAATAAAAAATAGATTATCTTTCAAATACCTTAAATAAGGAATAACCTCTTCTGCTCTCAATAAGTCGGGATCCCTCATCTGCCCTGTTAAAATGAATAAGTTCCATTTCAGAGTCCTATAAAAAATAAATAAACAAAGGGTGAAATAAGAGAAAGGGTTCCTGTGCAAAGAGGTGAATAAAGAAACTTTGTCGGGGTATTGTCCAAGCCCACTGGGAATGGAGTGATTCTTGTGTTCTCTTGAGGTGACTTCGAAGGGGTACTATTCAGGCTCGATCAGTGGAGAAACACTATGGAATGTGCTAAAAATCTTATTATAACTATTATCAGTCTCCCCTATCGAAGTAGTTGGCCCATGACTACTCTTATATTGATGTGTTTTAAGTTGAGTAAAGGATAGAGGGTACTATAACTTTGACCGAGATAAGTGGCAAAGCTGGGTAATTTATATGGTGAACCAATAATTCCTGAAGGACTGAGGACTTTCACTTAAGGATGAAACCTGAACAGAGAATATGGAGTTCTACCAGTGTGTTGCCAAGTGTTATTGTTGCGAAAGCACCCTCCAAAATTTGCCTATATTGAATTTGGGAGCTTACTATGGATCTTGCGATAAGTTGTTCCATCATCACTTCTTGGTCAGCTGATACTTTTGAGCTCCCTTCTTGGATTGGAAGTGTCGAAGCACTTGCTCACACATGCTCAATTTGGAACAAGTCCATGAAAGAATTCATTCATGCAAGCTCGAATAAGCATAACATGGTCCATCAAGACTGTGCCTGTGCGATTTCCAATTCATGTCGACAATCAGTGAGTACTGACAATGAAAGTTTCTCACATTCTAGCAGTGTTTTTATTTCCATTTCAGTGATTTTTTTTCAAACTGTCTCTCCTGCACACATTTTTTTTCGCGAGTTTCGCTTTCATGTTTTCCGGTTGTCACTTTCGCTTTCTTTCACCTAATTAGAGTTGGTTCATGTTATATTTTCTATGGCATGTGTTACTTTCAACGTCATTCGCATATCTCAAGTGTCATTTTCACTTCAATATTCATATACAAAGTGTCGTCCTCCAGCATGGGAATTGTTACATATCATGCAAAGTACAGCTTTAGTTTGTTTCAAGGGACAGGCTTTGTGGTGATGAGTTGTTCTTGTCATGCAGACATGTTTTTGGCTAAGTGAAGTATGCATTCATGAATTTTGGATGATTTATGTCGTGTCATCAAGTGTCTAAGTGTGCGATCATAGGCAATTCCTATCATTTTTCTCATCAGTCTCACTGATCCCCCACTTAACCAAATTACGCAAAATTACCTCAATGCGCAAGTCCAACACATGAATCCCAGAAATATGCTATATTTCTATCCAAAAAATCTATCGCTGTGCATTGCGCAGTCTCAGTCCTCAAGCCTTGGATATGAGATCTTGAACTACTTAACTCTGCAATCCCCAGGCCTCCTCTGCCTCCTAGAACTGCGCATTTTTCCCAAGCAGTGAAAAACTCTATAGCTGAGCTCATTGAGCCCAGAAACTACATATTTTGTCTCCCTAGTCCCATCTAAATTGTGCATTGTGTAGTCTCAGAGCTCAAGCTACACCCTTGACTTTTGGAGCTACACAAATGCACAGTCACTAAGCCTCTCCCTTGGCCTACTGCTCGATTTCTGGCTCACTGAGTGGATCATCATGAAACATCTTAGACCAGGGGTTTATCATACTGATGATGAAGGAAGAGATAGAGTGGGAGGACACGTTAGATGATCATCATACAAGAAGATGAAGGAAAACTGGATTACAAAAGAAGATCAAAGATCAGGACCATAGGAATACTATATCATATTTACAACAAGTTGGAGGGTAGATATGAAGAACAAATAATATCTCACACAAAGGAAGAAACAACTAGAAAGAAAACTTATAACTTCCACATCATCATGTCATCAGTGTCATGTGTCATCACAAACATTGAAAACCATTCCATGTGTTTTCTCGAGGTATTTTTCTCCCTTTGGAAAAATGTTTTCTTTTCACATGTTGGTTATTGTATTAGGCCTGTTCTGGAGGTTTTAAGAGGTCGTCTATTTTTAAATGATTTTTTCTAACCATGAAATTATCCTTCACACTCATTCTCAAAGTTTTAAGCATTTCCGCGCAAGTGTTGTCATGGTCGTTGCAAATCGTATCCTTAGTGTTGCACTTGTTGTAACTTGTCCTAAAGATGTCACAAAGAGGGAAATACTTCGTCATGTGTCATGGATGATCTATTTTGATTCTTTGAAGTATTCCAAATGTGTGATCACAGTCAAAGTTTACCACCGTTCACACTAATCTCATCGACCCGACACTTAGCCATTTTCGAAAAACCTTCCCGACCAAGCAACCTAGCTTCATCCGACCTCCCTGAGATGCGTACTACGCAATCTCGATCCTCTAGCTATGACCTTGTTTATTGGCACTACACAGTGAAATTGTTTTTCCTCCCATGACTGTTGCATTGTGTAGTTTCTGTGACCAAGCCTTGACCCTGACCTCTAGAATTGTGTAGTCATGAACCCAACCGGATTGAACTACGCACTTCGCAAACACAAGCCTCAAGCTCATTCCTTGTGCTCTTGAATGGTGTAGCTACCCATTAGCCCAGTGTTCCTTGACTCCCATAATTCCACAATAAGCTCTCCATGTGCCCATCCCTTCAGCCTATCCCACTAGCTCTGGAAACTACGCAGTATTTTCCCTCATCCTAACCTAAATTGTGCACTACATAGTATGAAGGCTCAAGGCTTCCCATTTCCTACCTGAAATGCGCAACTGCACAGTGAGCGAGCCTCCCTTCCCAGCCTGTCACTTTTTCCAAGCTTATTTTATGGATCAAAATGCATCATCTTAGGCTATGGATTTTCATATTGATGTCGTCTCATCATGAGTGAATTGCATGAACAGGTACTCTATTATGTCATGGAAATATGCTGAAGAAGGAGATGGAAGAGGAAAACATATCGAGAGACACCTTTGTAGTTGAGCATGCAAGTTGAATGATCAAGAGAAATCAAAGGAACACCAGTTTGCGATCACTTCCCAATACATGAGATCATTGAAGATACCCTATCACCAAACCAAGTGGAGGTGAAAATAAGACACTCAAGACACAACAGCAGTAGTGGCTTGACATTGCCACATCATCAAGAAATCCATGTCAGCAATGTCATGTCATGAGGTGTCATATGCCACATCATGGTTGTGGACCATGCAATTTGTCATTCGAAATGTATTATAAAGTTGAAGTCCAATGGACACATTCAAAATATGAAAATTCATGTAAGTTAAAAATTCATAAGAAATCAAACGGTCATGAGGTTAGTCAAAGAGTCATAAGGAAGGTGAAGCATCATCTCTTTGTTATATATACAACCTCATTGTATGAGAAAAATAATTTTCACCTTGGCTCCTCCCGCAAGGAATTTGAGAGATAAGCTAAATTTTTTTAGGAGAAATAAGTGGCTCTAATGCTCCACTACTTGAGCTAGTGGTGTTCATTGTATACATGTGTCTTGAATATTTTACTTAATATCAGAAGCCCTATGGGCCATCACATTCTTTCACATGTGCTATGGTAGTTGAAATATTTCAGTTATTTTAGTACTTATCTTGTTGAGAATGTGTTATAATGGTTGTTATTTTTGTCACATCCTTGTGGAATATTCCGCTGGATATTAGACATACCTTTCTCATTCATTGGTTGTAATGAAAGTCACATCCTTTGTGGACTATTTCACTGGATTTTAGAAGGATATTGTTGTTTGTGTGCCTCTTCTTGGGTGGTACTATTACCTCTCTCTTAAAGACCCACCTTTTTCCTTTCCCCCTGCAGTAGAAGGAATTTTGCACACATACAAATGAACGCTCACTAGCACACCCCCCATGCTTTTCAAAGGTGCATGTGCACTCCTCTCTCTTGCTAATAGTTAGAGTCAAAGAAAATCTATAAGAATACATGACAACCAGTTTGATATTCCAAATGGGGCTCGTACTCCAAACGATGTGAGGTCTAATTGGGACTGCACATTGGGGAGACCCCTTGGTTGACATATTTCCAGCACTGTCAACAGATTTCCACAATCTAAGAAGATTAACATTGTAAACATTTCTAGCATATCATCAGTACATGCATGCTAATTTATTTCTTTTCCATTTATTATTTATGAATTTAATATTGATTAATGACATGAGTATTCCATGGATCATTATACTTATATGCAATAATACACTCCTTTTTGTGCAAGCGTGAATCTACACTACACAGTGTATGTCTTTTTTTTTTCTAAGTAAAATTAATCTATTAACAGAAGAAGTAAAGTACAGCGGGCCGAGGTCGGATAATTTCCCAGTATTATGGCATTTTAAACAAAAAACTAGAGTTGAAGACTACCCTTCAGGAGGGAAACCAGTCTGAAACAGTAAATGAGAAAATTCCCACGCAGGGGAGCCAGTGAATTTAAGTGTTGGAGACCATATCTTAACACAAACAGATGCATGATCGGAGACAATAGGAAACACATAAACTGGCCCATGAGAAGGGGCAGTAACGGAGCAAAAAAACCAAAATGAAGAGGAGGAACTACTCATCGAGAGGTTCGTAGACGACTCTGCACCAAATTTCATCCGGTTCCCCGTCTTCCTTCTACAGGTTGGCAATGGAAGTGACCACCTTCCTGGGAGGTGGAGGAGTAACCTGCGCCTCGCTCGCTTGCCCAATGTCGCTTTGTACCGCATCCTGCTTCACACTAGGCTGACCCTCCAAGTCCTTGCTCTCCTAGTTCTGCGTGGCCTTACCCTCCAGACTCTGTAGGTCCATACTATCTGGGTGCTTCGACCCAACATTCTTCCCCGAAGACTGATCTGCCAAGATGCTGTGTTCCGCCGGGCAAGAACTGGGAGCAATTGCCGGAGGCTCTTCATGGAAGACGACCGTGATTGAGGCAGTTACCCAGCGTCGATTGAGAGAACTATTGAATGAAAAATGTGCGGTGTGGTTTGAGCAGGGAGAGCTGAAGGATTGGGGGAATCAAGGCGACGACCCGAGCAGAGAATGCGTCCTCTTTGAACACGAGTTAGGCTGTCTGAATGGGAGGACGATGCAGAGGAGGTGCCGGAGGTGGAGGGAGAACGTCGTATTTGGCGCCTCGTGGAGCCTCTTCGGCATCTCATTCTTTGCCTGAGGCGTGACATTTTCTCAATCGAGACAGCGGGGTGAGGAAGTGAAGGATTGACAGAAGACTGAGGCGTATGAGGATATAGAGAGACTGAAGCAAGCATGCAAGATCCAGCGTGAGAGAAGTGGAGATTTTATCCAAAATCCAAACAAAAATTGAGACTGCTCCTCTTTCCAGTAACCGTGCGTGCATTTGATAGCCTAGCACCTGGGGTGCACCAGAGATTCACTGGCGGAGGACCTCTATTCGAACCAGAGCAGCGCTCCATAATATCAACCCACGACTATGCAACAGTGAACCCTCTACATTAAACCACCATAAATATGAACTGAAGGCCGAGCCATGTCGCAGCATGCGAAATTGTATCGAGGAGCGGAGTATTGGTTGTAACTAGCGCTTGGAATTAATTGCATTAAACGCTGAACAGTCCAATTTAAGAGCCGAGTGACAGCTTCATTACGGGTGGGCAGGTGGCTTCCCGTCATGACACACCCCCATCCCATCACCTTAAGCACTATCATCTGCACCCACATCCGGGAATTTTGCTTCACTCTGTACCAGCTTTTGGCATTCCTGTCTTTGATCATGATTCAGAATTATGTCAAGTGTTCCTGTAAGAATATTGTGCTCATTGTCTACTCCCAAGTTGGCAAGTAGATTAGCAACTTTGTTACCTTCCCGTCTGATATTCTTGAAGAGGAGTGCTCGGTTGTTGTGGAGCCATCGCTCAATATCCTCCAATCGTGCCTCAAGTCTCCAACTGTTGGCAATTTTGTGCGCATGAGCCCCGTTTAGGAGCTGAGTGGCCATGTTAATAAGAATTTGGGAGTCCCCTTCAATCTCTAGAGGATGCAGCCCATGAATTTGAGAAAGGAGAAGTCCTTGCCATAGACCCTCCAACTTAGCCGAATTGTTCGTGTCCCATCCTAGATTTCCCATGCAGCTGACAATAGGTTTGCCTTTGTGATCTCTGATTATGCCACCGAAGCCTGCTTTGCCTGGATTCCCTTTAGAAGCACCATCAAAGTTGAGTTTGAAGGTGTTCTTAGGAGGAGGGATCCAAGAGTTCGTGGTGTTGTCTGTTCTAGGGACTTTGTGCACTTGCTTTCCAAGGTGAAGCTAAATACCCCAATTTTCCCAAATGGGTTTTTCTTTTGCCAGTGTTGGGTAGTCATTTGTGTCCCAGGATTGCAAAGCCAAGGTTTTTGTGAGATTGAGACAGAAGTTCCTCCAGATGATGTCTAGAGGAGTTTTTTTATCCTTGAAAATGTGTTTATTTCTCTCTTTCCATATTGTCCAGAGGAGAAGACCTGGGATTATTCTCCAGATTTGATTTAGAATTTTTCTTCTGTAAGGATTATGATGCCAATTTCGAATGGAGCTAATTATATCTGCAGAGAGTCGGCAGTTTTGTTGGCATCAAAATCTGACTTTCTCCCACAATTGATTAGCCAAAGAGCAAGAGTATAGGAGATGCTACTGAGTTTCCTCATGAGTATAGCAGATGGGGCAGAATGAGGGGCCATGAAAGTTTCTTTTCCTTAAGTTTTCCCAAGTGAGGATTCTTTGATGTCCAAAGAGCCAAAGAAATAAGGATACTTTAGGCCAAACCCCCAAACTCCAAATTCTACTCCATAGGGGATCTTTGGGCACTGGATCGTTGCTTATAATTTTGTAGGCTTCATGGGTATAGAAGGATCCTTTTGGAGAATATCCCCATCTGAGAATGTCTCTGCTGTTCGAAGTTCTGATGTATCGAATTTTAAGTTCATAGTTTAAGGCTGCCTTAGTCTGCTCATCAATGTTCCTTATTATCCTTTTAGCCTGTTTCCACTGCCTATAACCCTGCGCAACATTGTCTATCCATTGTTGCTGAACTGTTTCCAATTGCTACAAATCTCATTCCGGTCCAGGAGGCAGTCTGTAAGTGTTAGTGAGTTTTGGGAATTGATCCTAGGAATCCGTCCAGAATCTAACAGTGCTACCATCCCTTAATTCCCAGAAACTGTGTTGTTGTATAAGCAAGTAATGATGTTTGGACGCATTCCATATGAGTGAGCCTTTCTCCGTTGGAGTGAATTTTATGAGTTCTTCCTGTGGTTTGTGGCTGGCATATTTGGCTGTCCAAATAATTGCCCAGGGCTTATTGGGGGCTGTGAGCCAATTCCACCAAATTTTGGCACTCATAATTGCATTGCTATGAGTAGGATCATGCAATCCTATTCCTCCTTGTTCCTTTGGCTTGCATATAGTTTACCATTTAACCAGAGCCCATTTACGATTTGTGCCTTTGGATCCCCATAGGAAATTCCACTGTAGGGCTTTAATTTTTTTTGAGAACCCATTTTGGCGCTGCCAAGATTGAGAAAAGGTACAGAGACATAGCCTGTAACACCGCTTTGATAAGGACCAATCTACTTGCTATGTTCAGAGTTCTGTGAGTCCATGAAGAGAGACATGCTTCAAGTTTTTCAAGGAGCCCTTGCTAGGAGGCATGCTTTAGAGCAGAGGAAATTAAGGGAGTGCCCAAGTATTTTGAGGCGAGAGTGGCAATGGAAAATCCAAGGGTGCGGGCTATAGCCGATTGAGTGATAGGAGGGGTGTGAAAGAAGAAGATCTAGGATTTAACAGTATTAATGCTCGCCCCCGAGGCAGCCGAGAAGTCATTCAAAAGGGATTTAAGTTGGGAGGCTTCATGAACGGAAGGGTAACCAAACACCGTATTGTCATCCACAAAATGATGGTGAGTTAAGGCAGGGGAAATGTGTACTGAGAGGCCTCTAAGCTGTTGGGATCTAAGGGCATTTTTAAGATGGTGACCCAGGCCTTCCGCCATTAAGACAAAGAGGAAAGGAGACAGGGGGTCCCCCTGTCTGATACCTCTTGAGGGGCTGAAGGGACGCGAGGGAATACCATTAATAAGGATCAAGAAGAAAGAGGAGGAGATAAGACTTGAGACCCAGCGAATCCAAGTGGGGGAGAAACCAAAAGCAGATAACACTTTTTGAATGTAAGTCCAGCTTAACTTATCAAAAGCTTTAGAAAGATCAATCTTGAGAATCATACCTACCTAATTGGTGTGTTTGAGGGAGTGTATGATCTCGTGAGTGAGGATGATGCCGTCTAAAATTTTCCTGCCTTCCACATATCCGGATTTCTCTGGCGAGATGAGCAAGGGCAGAAGTGGTTTCAGTCTGTTGGAAATGACTTTAGAAATAACTTTGTAGATGACATTGCATAAGGCGATTGGGCGGAATTTTTCTAGCGTGCTGGTGTCTTCTTCTTTTGGGATTAGAGCGATGAAGGTCGCATTTAAAGAGGGGAGAAGCCAGTGCATAGAGCGTGATTCCTCCACCACCATCCAAACCTCTTCTTTGATAAGATCCCAAAATTTGTGAAAGAAGGTAATCGTGAAGCCATCCGGACCTGGAGTCTTTCCATCTTTGAGCTGCTTCATGGCCAGAACCACTTCCTGATGCGAGACCGGGTGCAGAAGAAGTTGGTTGTGCTCTTCGGTAATTATCTTTGGAATATTTTTTGTGATTTTGTCTATGGCCGGAAATCTGTTTTGAATCGACTCTTGGTGCACTGCTTGGAAGTGGTTGATGAACTCCTGCTCGATCTCTGCATGGTCTTCCACTCTTTCCCCCGCCTGATTCTTAATGAAAGAGATTGTGTTGTGCATTCATCTTTGAATAGTAGTTTTGTGAAAGAATTTGGTGTTTCTTTCGCCCTCCTTCAGCCATCTGATTCGAGATTTCTTCCTCCATAGAATTTCTTCCTGCTTTGATCTTTCCTCCAGTTGAGTTTGTAGCTACTTTTCCTGCTCCATTGTTCTTTCCGTATAACCTTCTGTGATGATTTGTTGATGGATATCCTTCATTTCTTTGTTTAGGTCCTGCTGTGCCTGAAAGATATTGCCAAAAGTGGTATGATTCCAACGTTTGATGTGGGCCTTAAGGAATTTAAGCTTTTGTTGGAACTGGAACATTTTGGACCCTTCTAGCAGTGTGAAGTTCTTCCACGTGGAGCTGATGAGGTCATTGAAAGCGGGGTGATTGAACCAGAAGGCCTCAAAGCGAAAAGTGTGACGCGTTGAGTTACCCGGTCTTTGCCATTGTAGAGATATCAGCCAATGGTCAGAACCGGTGAGTGGGAGAGTAGAGGTTGAGATGTCTCCACCCAGATAGACTGCATTATCTGAAATAAGAAATCTGTCTAGCTTAGAGGTTATGTGCTACCGACCTGCCCTACGATTGCTCTAGGTGTAAATTCCATTACTGTATTGCAGATCTATCAGCAAGTTGCCTTGTATGAAGTCTTTGAAGTGGCCGCTTTCTGGCTCTAGTTTGGCTCTGCCTCCCATTTTTTCCTCCAGCTTGGTGATCATATTAAAGTCACCTCCTAAGATCTAAAGGGGATGGATTCTGTCATAGTTGAGCGCTCCTATAATGTCCAGAAGTACAGTCTTACTGCCCGCTTCCTGTGGGAAATAGACATTAGTAAGGTGTCCATGAATATTTGTTCCTATGATGTGAAAATTTGCTTGTATGACGTGGTGGGAAGCATGGAAATCTGATCTGAGAGATGGCCTGAGTGTTCCAAGCAATGGCCAACCCTTGAGAAGCTCCCGAGGCATCCACAGCTACTTAATGAAATCTAGGCCAAGCCTTTGTGAGAATGTTGCCAAGAGTGCTACTGTTGCATTCTGTTTCTTGCATGAAGAATATCTAAGGTTGCTCCTGCTTTATCATATTTTTTATCATTCTGAGTTTCCCGGGACTGTTAAGTCCTCTTAGATTCCATGAAGTGAGCTTCATGATTCACTATTTGGGAGAGGCTTGTAGTACTTTTTAAGCTTAGCATATCTGCCTGAGTCAACCAGGATTTTGCCCACTGTGATTGTTCTTTCCAGATTTGTTTTCCTTCCTCTCTTCTTGGAGTCTTTAGGAAAGTGGTTGCCATCCCACCAACTACCTGGTTGTATTCCCAATTCTTTCTGTCCAAAAGCTCTGGAAATGATAACTTCTAGCGTATCTAGCTGATGCTCTTGAATCTTGTCAAACTCTTTTCTCCAGCAGGCTTGTTCGAGCTCAAATATGTCAATCCCTCTCAGATCAATGCTTTCTGGTTCTTCATCCATAAATTGTGCTTGACTACTTTCTGTAGAGGGTTGACTGGGTAGGCAGTCAACATCCATTCCGTTTGGTTTCGAGTCTGGGTCTTTCAAAGGAGCTTCAAATAGACCAATCTGAAACCCCATGGATGGAGGAATGGGGGGTGAGTCAGGCGGAGGGGGAAACGAGGTCGATTTAACTGCTTGAGGAGCTATCGGGTCAACTTGAGGGGAGTTTTCAGCAGCAGTGGCTAAGGCTTCAAAGCTATTGCTGGTGGAAGGAGTGGAAGAAGCAGCTAGGTTGGATTTTTTCCCACTAGAAGGTTTCTTATGAGACCTCCTGCGATTGGTGACTTTGGTGAACCCTTCAGGTGCAGAAGTATCCTGGAGGTCAGAGGTATGTGGCTTGGCATGAAGCGGGCAATCCCTAAAGAGATTCCCATGAATGTGACATTTGCGACAACGGAAGGGAACATGTTCAAAATCTAGGGGTTGGATCCATTCAAAATCATCGTGATAGAGGCTTACCGAGTCTGGGAGTGCTTTGTCCAGGCGCATGTAGACACAGATGCGTGCATAAGAGGTATAACGTCGCAGCTTCGTTTCCTCCGCGATTTTAATGAACTCCCCCAACCCCTTGCCAATGTATTTTAGAGATTGTTCATCCCAGTACTCCAGAGGGATCGAGTACATCCTGATCCATACCGGAGCCCAACTGAAATCTTCCTTGTCTGGGTTGATCCTTTCCACCCAGTCCCTTAGGTATAGGCCAGCTGAGTTAAAGAAGTAAGGTCCTTCATCCATAACCCTATTATGATCTTCTATGCAGATAAAGATTGCAGTAAAGAAGCCCTTGGGTCTAAGCTGAAGGGTGACATGCCCTTTGGGTTTCCATTTGGTCGAAATCCACCCTTGCAGAGCTTTTTCAGTAGGCCAGAATCTGATAAATTTTCCAATGAGGGCGTGATCTCTCATGTACTGGATTTGTCCGTTGATCCTGTGGCTTGGAAGCTCGATTTTAGGTCTTTCTGCCGTGATTAGTTTGCAAGTAGTTGACGTCACTGTGGGAGTGTCTTTTTGCCCAGTTTCTTCTTCCTGTGCTGCACTGTTCTTTTCAGTTGAAACTTTTGGCGAGTCATGCATCTGGTTGTCCTTTGCTTCTGGAAGCGGCTGATCCGTTGCAGAGTCCATGGAAGGTTCCGTGGAAGTTATTTTGTCGTTACTTGAGGGGGAAGACTGTGCGCCCCCACCCCCAAAGGGCCTGCCATGGCAAGTGAACCTATGCCAGTCCACACTGTTCTAGTAAGAGAGGGCCAGGGTAAGGCAGAAGGCGAACAGTGTCAATCGGCACAGTTGCAGGGGGTGAGCGGGAACCCTACCAGAGCGCGAGCTGACTCCACAGTAAAACATGAAATCGATTTGAATCTTTCTTATCCTAAATTAAAAAATTACACAGTGTATGTCTTTAAAAAACTTGTTCTTTTTAAAAAAATCTCGTAACCTTCATGTGAGAATTGAAAGAAGAAATTGTGTGGTTTTTAAAGCGAGGGATCATCATTTAGGATTCATATAACTATTAAATGTTATATATAATGATGAGTGTTACGAAAGTTTAATGTTTTTAAATATATGTTTAACAAATAATCTCTTCTTAGTTCATGCACAATGGAAGTAGGGATATTCTTTCTCCTTGTATAACCTACCACATTTTCTTTCTTTTAATTCTTACTTCGGATATCAAACATTAATCAAACTAATATTTATAGGTTTTGAAGCACCTATGTGACAATTATTTTCATTAATCCTTCGTGTAAATAAATATCCATGAATTGTAATTCATGTAAATAATGTATGGAAATTATGTTCTAGTGGTTTGATTTGGTTAAATCAAATTATTCATTTTGTGGGTTATCTTAAACCATTACAATTCAAAGGTGGTTCATAATTTGCATGAATTCAGGTGGTTTCAAAAAATTCCAATAAACCAAGGTTTCAAGTAGTTTTCAATAATTTACATGGTTTAAAGTGGTTTTCAATAATTTGTATGGTTTGAAGTGATTTTCTTTAGTTGTTGTTACATATCATTTTTTAACTACATCGTATTACTTTCAATGCTTATTTGACCTTAGTTTTATTGTTTCATTCTACATTTGTTCCTAGTTTTCAATCACATTTCTTAATGCATACAATATGGAGCAAGTAATATGAGAAATGAGACAATTTGAATTACCTATATTTGCATGAACTTCTTGTTCTCTCAATGTATGGCGTATTTTTCTCATCCTTCCTCTATATTTATCTTGTATTTTCTCTGTGGATGGAAATTTCTTTCCTTTTCTATATCCAAATCTCCAATTTCCCATGTTTGTTGTGAATCTTGGTGTAATTTCCATGCTCTAATATTTCTCTATGAAATAATGTTTGTTGTTTTTTTTACACAATCAAATTTAAAAACTAAACTATTTGTTGACAACAAAGGCTTGATCGAGCCCTTGAGTCATGAGATACCATTAATAAAAGTTGGTAAAGGTGCTAACAGGTTGGATTTTTAATGGCTTGATCGAGCCGTTGGTTAACCACATATGTCGCTTGATTGATGGTTACTTTAACTCTCGAATGAGAAATTTGAATTTTAAATTTAATCGTTCGATCGAGCTCCTGAAGTCCTGAAAATTACAGTTTCAACGCCTCTTCTGCAGAATGTTACGTGAACACACACATACCTCTTAAATTTTGTCAAATTTGCAAGGACATATATTGGATTTAATGGAAAATTGAGAGATTATACGACACTTTATTTTTTTTGCAAAAAATATCATTAGGACAATAACATAATTCTCCACATATTGTCTTTTTACTCTAATTCAAAATTCATAATTCTTATATGAATTTTGAGGGGTGTAATTTGATAAAAGAGGAAAATTTTGAAATTTCATTACCACATTTCGCCCAAAAGTGTAACCCATTTTCATGCTTCCAGCCGGCCAAAAATAACGAAACTGACCGCCCTCATAGATAGGGTCCACTCTAACTGCCCCTCCAGATGGCCACTGCACCTAGACCACTAAAGCACTGCCACATGGAGACACAAATAATGGACAGAAATGATTTTGAAAATATTATTATTTTAGCAGAATTATTATGATAGTCCTGATGATGAACCACACTGGTTGGTTCGAAACGCGTCGACCTCGTTTTATTTCATGTGATTATTACCGAAAGAATTCTGCTAATTTATATGATGGATCACAGAAACTTAGATTCCAGAAATATTATTATTTTATATAAATTATTATATAATAATAAATTTATTATTATTACAATATAATAACAATAATATATATAGTAATCAAGCATTGGTCTCATCGATCACACAAAATATACCACCTGCCCAAGAGGAAATCCGACCATAGTTGGATCCGACTTATACTTACAACAGTTCAAGGTCGTGAAAGGACTGCCACACCATAGCGTTGTCGGTAATTAGACATCTGCAACAAAGTTAATGCCACGAAGGAACGTCGACCATAGACGACTTCGACTCCTATTACCCGAACAACCTATTCTGCATAGAAATTCGTACACATAAATATCATGTGAACTTGGAATAAGGTGTCTAGCACAACATTCAAGGTGCAAGTTTATTTATTGAACTGTCAACTACTAAATGCCATTGTAAATATCACGTTCATAATCGCACATTGCATTAGCTGTATTTATTTGCAAATAATAATCTGACGATGCTCTACACTACCCATTGTATATTGAACATCATTGCGAAATAAAATTCAAAGACTCTCCACCAATCAAAGGGCAAAAAAATAAAATAAAATAAATAAATTATTTTTATTTCTCAATGTTTACTTTAGAAATAATCTCTTTAATTTTTGGTCAACATATAACTAATTGAAAAATCAACACCTCAATTAATTATGCCAATAACAAAAATAATAATAATAATATAAATATGTAAATATTAATGCACTTTTGGTGAGAGAGATTCCATATGTTTCAATAAAAACCCCACAGCCTACAATACAATTTATATATCTGCACTATACGAGAGAAGTATAGCACTAGCCATCATACGTACATGAATAATCTCTCACGTACTGTTTATCTATTTTACTGATTATAAAAATAAATACAACTATGGTAATAATATGCAAACATTGTATTGTTTAGAACGTGAATAAGGAATCTTATTTATCTATTTTACTGATTATAAAAATAAATATGACTATGACAATAATATGCAAACATTGAAGTAAAGAAGTCGACCCGAGACATGTGGAAATAAATCAACAGTTTGATCGAATATTCTCACTTTATTTAATCTATCAAAACGGAATGTATCAACAGAAAAGATGAGTATATTATCGAAATAAATTCCTCCTTAGACTGAAGCATTTTTTTAAATTTATTATGAATAATTTGATTTTTCAAAGATTTATTAAGAATATTTTGATTGTCCACTATATATATGGAAGGTTTTTAAATATAATAATAATAATAATAATGGAAGAGTGGCTTTTGGGTTTATATTTATGATTCGAATAAAGATATCGAATTTTTAATACGTCGTTCGTTGTCATGCGGGAGTTCGTTAATTTAAAAAGATTAATTGATTAATATGAAAATAATTTATATATGTTTTAAAATAAAACAGAAGCAATATTCATTAAAAAAATATTTCAACAAAGGTTTGGATGATTGGTAAAATAAAATTGTATAATGTTTGATTTTTCAGTCACATCATTTTGATGTCACATGTTCAAGTAACTTTGTACTTTAAAATATATATTTTATAGCATTGGTGTTTCACCAAGGGATGATAATTGGACATGGAGGTAGTTGAGAAGAAAAGCAAAGCATGAAATAATTTAGCTCCCAACACTTTTCCAACATCTTTGTATAATATTTTCTTACGTGAATATATATATATATATATATATATTGCGTGTACAATATTGGTTTATTTCAACTTCATGCCATGTCTATGTGTGCCTACATGATCAAGTGGTAACGCTCACACCAAGAAATTTTATCGAGAAACAGCGACAGCCATGGTCACTGTGGGGCTAAGTTGGATAGAGACATCAAGTTAAAAAAAAAAAACTTAACAGCCAATTGAGAGATATCGAGAAACACCGACAGCCATGGTCACTGTTGGGCTAAGTTGGATAGAGACATCAAGAAAAGAAAAAAATTAACACCCAATTGAGAGCCTAATCACGGGGATTTTCCAATGTGGTTCCCTAAAAAGCATCTAATTTGATATATAATCTTCTATGTCAAGTTTCTAACATGTAAAATGAAGGTTTTGTACACAATAGGTTTATAATTAATATTAACTATGGATTTAATATAAATTAAGAAATTAAATTTTTTTAAATGTAAAAATAAAATTCTTTCTCATTTCATGATAATTTTTAATAAATTTGATAGTGGTTCTATCTCTATATATATGAATTTTTTCATTGTTGATATTGTATTTTTGAATGCTATATAGAGTATATTATGCACATTAAAATGGTTTATTTGTTATTAATATATTTTTAAGTATAGTTCTTTCAATAGTTTATTTAAATCTCATATTTTTGAAAAGTATATGGTTCACACATCTTACTCACACATTTTTTTTAGTTCTAATTAAATTTAATATGAAATTATAATATCACATATGGAAAACTTGATAAACAAGCATAACATATTTATTTTTGTTTTTTACTATAGTCCACATTAATTTTTTATTTAGAGAATATTTACTTTTTATTTTAAGAGGGACACGTGTCAACTCCACATTGAGGACGAAAAAACTTACACGTCTCCATCATACTGGGTTGTAGAATGAATAAAGGTGGTTGTGCGAAGGAAGTGTGTACATTAATTTTTTATTTAGAGAATATTTTATTTTTATTTTAAGAGGGGCACACATCAACTCCACATTGAGGACGGAAAAACTTACACATCTCCATCCTACTGGGTTGTAGAATGAATGAAGGTGGTTGTGCGGAAAGCTTTTATTGTGCGAAGTGTTTTGTGCAAAGCGTTTTGTGCGGCGTTTTATCTGCACTTCACACAACCTTTACTCAATTAGATAGCTATAGTGGTAGAGGCAAGGACTACGTCAAGACTTCAAGTTGGGAGTGCCCGAGTAGTGTCATAAAATCGAAGTTGTGATACGGGTGTGCCCATGATGTGCGACGAGCACCCATGTTCGACTAAAGGCGACTCGGTTCGGTTAAAGGCGACTCAGGTGGAGGCGTTCGGTTAAAGGCGACTCGCGTGGAGATGTTTGGTTATGTACAACCCCACCGTTGGTTAAAGGCTCGCATGGGCATAGCTATTGGTTAAAGGTGACAGGTGGGCAAGCACATCATAGCGGGCGCGCCGTGTTGGGCGAGTGCCCAACATCGTGTGGAGTGACCAAATGTAGAGGGTGAAACAAATGACACGATTCGGGTGCCCGGGAAGGCAAGCTACCAGGAAGTGCGACAAGTCGGGCGGGCGATTAGTGGGGCGAATGAATGGTCGGATCGGTTCAAGTATTAAACGAAGGGGCACGTGTATGGGCTTGTGGATAGGTCAGTCGAGTGCACATTGGCGGGTCGACCCATGGTTCAACTAAAAGACGTGTCAATTAGGAGTAAACACATCACATGGGCAACGTATAAGTATGGATGCTACGTTGAGTGGAAGGAACCATTGAAAAACAAGCAAAAAAGTTCAAAACGAATAAGAGCGTGAGCTAGGCAGAAAAGGTGAGGTCGCAAACGAGTAGACACGACAAGGCAACTAGGCCGAGGGACTAAGGCAAGTTTTTTGGCGAAGGGAAACTATGGGTTTCCACAAGTAAAACGAGTTGTAGGTAGGACAAGCTGAGAGTGGATTGTGTGGGTGGAACATCGTAGTGGGCCATTGCACTACTATGTGGGTGAGCGGTCATAGCAGGCATGTTCAGAATAGTGTCATGAGCAAGTCATATGTTGCATGACTTTGCAGACCACTACGATAGAAGCGTTCAGGCATTACACC
This sequence comes from Pinus albicaulis, assembly GCA_034641835.2. Classification (NCBI taxonomy): domain Eukaryota; kingdom Viridiplantae; phylum Streptophyta; class Pinopsida; order Pinales; family Pinaceae; genus Pinus; species Pinus albicaulis. The sequence goes on from JAXQQM020080286.1 coordinate 45,999, forward strand.
ACATCATCGTGGCTCAAGTGAACGAGCGGGTTGTGTCATGGTAGTGTCGGGTGGGCCGCAGGAAACGTACAATGAGTACAGCCTGAGAGTTGCATGACAACGATAACATTCGGAAAGGACGTGTGAGGGATAAATGAAGATGACAACATTCGAGCGAGACGTGCAAGGGTTGCACAGTGAAATTCGTAAAGTGCACGACATGGGTAGAAATTGTGCAAGGCGACACAAATTGGTGAAAGTTGTAAAGTTTGTAAATTATAGAATTATTATTGAGTAGGAAGACTTAATTTGGGAGTTGCCCCTCCCATGTATGATATGTGTGTACACTATTGAGTTATGTTTATTTCTGCTGCATATGAAAATTAACTGATAAAAGATAACTGAAGTAATTTCTACTACATTATAACACTTAGTGAAAATTTGGTTAAGTGTTGAGTAGGCGTAGCCTCTGAACTCAAGTAATGGTGAAATGAAAAAATTTCGGTGGTATCGCACCCACCTATGTGTGGTTGAAAGACACCACTAGTGTAGGGGCGCGACAGTTGGTATCAGAGTCGTTTTACAGAAAGAGGGCTTTGACAAAGAAGAAGGAATATGACAACAATGGTTATAGTTAGTATTGAAGTTGGGCACTGTGTTGTTGGTTGCAATGCAACATTAGGAAGTGTATGGTCGTGACATGTTTGAGGGAAAATATTATGGTGAATCATATGGAGGAACCTCAGGTTACAAGTGAATCTAGCATGAGTCCCGAGGCGATTTTTATGAAGAAGATGTTGGATTGCATTGATGAAATATATTTAGAGATGGATGCATTGAAATCTGAGAATTTTGAGCTTAGAGATAAGTTCACGAAGTAGGAAGAGGACCATGAGAACCTCAAGGCACGATATCAGTATCTTGAGTGGCAATATGTACAAACTAGGAATGAAGTCAAGGACTTTGAAGCTATGAAGGATCAAGGATTGGATGAGATCATGAAGTTGCAGAAGAGTCTTAATGAGGCTCTCAATGAAATTGAAATCTTGAATAAAGTAGTTGGGCATGAACTGGTTGGAGGAACTACTCATGTGAAACTCAAGGAACCTTATTCTTATGATGGGGTGAGGAGCACGAAGACACTTGGGAATTTTTTCTGGGATATGGAGCAATACTTGGAACACTTGGGACTTTCTAATGAAGAGGCAAAGGTGAAGGTAGCTTCTTAATTCCTTACAAAGGATGCCAAGATCTGGTGGAGAAGTAAATTAGACCATATTTCTCATGGTAATGTTGAGGACATCTCTAGTTGGGAGGAAATGAAGGAATATTTTTTAACTCAATTTAGCCCACAATATGATACTTGGGATGTGAGAACGAAGATCAAATAGATTAAGAAAACAGGAAGTCTGCAGGCATATCAACGGGAATTTTTGAGTGCAATTTTAGAACTACCTAATATGGAGGAAAGGAAAAAGGTTTTCAACTTCATCATTGGATTGAAAAGTTGAAAACCTTGGGAAAACAATGAGGTGATAAGGCAAAATGTTAAGAAACTTGAAGAATAATTTGTTGCAATTGATAAACTGATAGACAATTATGATGAAAGGTTTGAAGAGAAGAAAAATAAGTTTTATAAGCCGAAAGATAATACTAAAAAGGAGGATCATGTGAAAGTAGGTGGAAAACTAAAGGCGAAGAAACCTATGAAATGTTGGTTATGCGGGGAGGATCACACGATGAAGAATTGTCCTTCAAGACCAACAGTGGAAACTTTTTCACAATCTAATGGAAATAAGAAAGAGGAACCAACGGTTGGGATGATGCATATATTGGGTGTTGCAGTATCAACAAAGACTATCCCAAGGCATGATCCTATGAGAAACAAATTGTAATATGTGTACATGAATATTGGGCAAGGCACAATGCTCAGCATGGTGGACAACGATGAAACCCACAACTTCATTAGAGAGGAGGAAGCAAGGAAATTTGGTTTGAAATTTGTGCCAACTCAAGCTCGCCTAATAGTAGTGAACTCTCCGCCAGATTTATTTATTAGTATAGCAGAGAATGCAGAGGTGCACATTGGTGAGTGTCTTGGGAAAGTTGGCTTCATAGTTGTGTGGATGGATGCTTATAAAACAGTTCTTGGGATATAATTTATGAAGCAATATGAGGCTATGATGGTATTTCATATGAAGAATTTGTATATCTACGATGGACAGGAGTCTGAACCATTGGGTGTTCCTACCATGGAAGCCATGACAACTAGGTGTAAGTTTACAATAATGAATGTGGAGGACATCAAGTGGGATGAAGAATTCTATGAGAGTTTGAACTGTGCAGAGGAAAAACTCATAGAGCATGCATAAATTTTGAGAGAATTGTATGATATTGTTTTGGACTTAACAGACAAACTAGAGGCGGTGGAAGATAATAAAGATGTAAAGTCGGAGACTCATCAGGAGGAGAGTCAGGAAGCAGACATGCAGAGATGGGAAGAGGAGGATCCTGAAAGATGGATTAATTTGTTAGAAGGGAAGATGGAATGCCTACAACCTTCACATCCCCTCCCCTCCCTCTTTTTAGAATTATCATGGGGATGAGGCTCATTTTCTTCTGCTTGTGGAAGTGAATCCTATTTTATATAATGGGTAGGCATTGGAGGCGAGATAAATGAAATTGATAACATGATGCGATATCATTCATGATGATGTGAGATGCATGCGTTCTTGTGGTGGAGAAGTTACAGTGGGATTAGCTACCCAACTAGTCACCATCACAAGGGGATCTAACACATGATGTTCTTGCAGAGTTACGATGGGATTTGGGCATGGGCAGGTCATGCAAAGAGCTATCTTATAGATTCCAATTGGCAGAGTTACGATGGGATTTAGGCATGGAGCAGGTCATGCGAAGAGCTATCTTATAGATGCCAATATGGAGATATGAGTCTTGGCGATGGAGTTTGTCGAGATGTTGGATGTCAAGGATGACACCCTTTTTAGAGTGGTGGAAGATGTCAGGACTTCGAGTTAGGAGTGCCCAAGGAGTGTTGAAAAATTGAAGTCATGATATAGACGTGCCTATGATGTGTGATGAGTGCACGTGTTCAGTTAAAGGTGACTCAAGTGGAGCATTCGGTTAAAGTTGACTCGGGCGGAGATTTCTGGTTATGTGAGGCCCCACCACTAGTTAAAGGCATGCATGAGCATAGCAGTTGGTTAAAAGTGATAGGTGGGAGAGCATGTCATAGTGGGCACGCCGTTTTGAGTGCGCGCTCGCCCATCGTGTGGAGCGACCAAGTGTAGCGGATGACACTGGTGACACGAGTCGGGCGCCCAAGCAAGCGAGTCATCGAGCAGTTCGACGGGTCGGTTGGGCAAGTCCTAAGGTGAACGAATTGTTGGCTTGGTTCATTGAATGAAGGGGTGTGTGTATGGGCATGTGCACAGGTCATCCAAGTGCACATGGGCGGTCGGACCCATGATGTAATCAAAATACGCGTTGGTTGGGAGTAAACATATCGCACAGGAAACGTATAAGTATGGACTTCATGCAGAGTGAAAGGAACCATCGAACAATAAGAACACAAGTTTAGAATAAACAAGAGAGCGAGCTGGGAAGAAAAGGTGAAGTCATAAACAAGTGGGCAGGGCGAGGCAATCAGGACGAGGGACTGAGGCGAGTTTTTTGGCGAAGGGAAACTCAGGTTTCCACAAGTTGAGCGACTTGAAGGTCGGACGGGTTGAGAGTGGACTGTGTGGGTGGAATTTTGTAGTGGGTCGCTACACAACTACGCAAGCAAGCTGTCATAGTAGGCATGTTCAGAACAATGTCGCAGGAAATTCAGGCACTGCAAAACTGTGTAAGCCACTATAGTGGAAGCGCTCGGGAGTTACACCATAGCGCCATGACTTGGGTGAATGAGCGAGTTGTGTCATGGTAGTGTCGGGTGGGTTACAGGTAGTGTACAATGAGTATAGGTCAAGATTTTCATGACAACGATAACATTCAAACAAGACATGCAAGAGTTGTATGAAGACGACAACATTTAGGAGAGATGTGCAGGGGCTGCACAGTGACATTCGTAAAGTGCATGACTGGTGCATGGCTTCGGCATAATTAATTGTGCAGGTTTTTCAAAGGCTACACGAATTGGTGAAAGTTGTAAAGTTTGTAAATTAAAGAATCATTACTGAGTGGGAAAATATTTTGGGATTTTCCCCTCCCATGTATGATATGTGTGTACATTTTTGAGTTATGTTTATTTCTATTGCATATGAATATTAACTGGTAAAATATAATGGAAGTATTTTTCGCTGCATGATAACACTTAGTATAAAATTGGTTTAAGTTTTGAGTAGGTGTAATCCATGAACTCAAGTAGTGGTGAAACAAAAAATTCGGCGGTGTCGTACCCGCCTATGTGTGGTTGAAAGACACTACTAGCATAGGGGTGTGACAGACTATGATGCGTAGCAACTATAAATCTAGTTTCAATATCAACTCTTATATAGATTGTTTGAATATCCATGAATATATAGAAACGAAAAGTTTGAAAATAATACATATATTGTTGTTAATAACTTTAAAATATTTTAATGTCTAAAAGGGAAGAAGTAATTAAAGGTAGAAAAATCCAGTTACCTTGTAATAAGAGTAACAAAACAAAGATATATAATTCATTCACTTCTTAATATAGAATTAATATGTCATATTTCAAAATAATAATAATAATAATAATAATAATAAATTCAATGACTTTTCCCCACCTTTTTGCCCTTAAAAGCTGAGTAAAGGTTGTTGTTGCGTCCTACTGCATCGCTGCGCCTCTGCACCTCCTGCGCCTGCTGCTGCTGTTGCGCCTCCTGTGCCTGCTGCTACTGTTGTGTCCTGCTGCGCCTCCGCCTTCTGCTGCATCCTGTAGACATTCTCTGCTGAGTCTGGGTGCTTCCCTCTCGGTCGTCCCTGGTCTCTGATCCATTCCTTGCCGGACCTGCTGGGCTCTACTCTGCTCAGGGCCTCTTCTCGCAGGCTCTGACCGATCCTTTCCTGCTTCTCATCGGCTCTGGGATGCTTCGTCTTCTACTTTTGCTTTGTGCAGATTGGGTGTGCTGTTGTTGATCTGATATTCTCGGCCATGGAGACCCAGGTCTCGCCCCTCAGTCCTTCACATTTTTCTCCCCCTGATGTTGAAGCTGCTTTCTCCTCTTTGCTAGCTTCGTTGCCTAAGAAGAAGAAGTCTTAAGCCGCCAAGTTTGTCAAAAAACTTGCTGATGTTCCTGAGGTTAACTTTCCTCCTGAGGGCCCGATCCAGGTCACTTTTTCCTTGGCAGATCGAGCCCTGGTGGGTTAGTTCACGGGCCCTTGGCCCTCGCTAAAATCAACGGAAAATTGGGTTGTTAAGAACTAGATCCCGCTGATCAAGAACAAAGTCACTTCATATTTCCTGGGAAGAGGATACTTCCTATTTGAGTTCAACTCTAAGGAGGACAAAGACTTGATCTTCAGGAATGGGCCCTATTTCATGGGCCCTCAGGGTCTCTACCTCAATAAATGGACCCCTGACTTCGATCCGGCCATGGATGTCCTAATGGTCGGCTCCCAAACCTTCCAGTGCACTGTTGGAACTGGGATTCCCTCAAGCACATAGGCAATGCTTTGGGAAAGTTCATTGACAGAGCAAACAACAATGATCAGTATGATTGCGCCCGAATATGTGTCGAGGTGGACTTAGAGGTGGGACTCCCAGAGGCTATCAAAATAAAGGTTGGTAGTTGGACGCAGTGCAAGTGCTGGACTATGAGCAGCACCCTTTCAAATGTCGTAAATGTCACATATACGTTCATTTTTCAAGAGGGTGTCTGAACAAAGGGGTTGTAGAGAAAGGAAAGGAAGATGGTTGGAATCAAGTTAAGCAGTCAAAGACCTCTCACAAGAAATTTGGGGCCCCAAATGGCCAAGGCCCCCAGCCTGCCTCCGTCCAAAATGTTCCTTCGCCAAAAAGTCAAAAGAATAGGTATGAGTTCTTAAGCTTTGAAGAAGAGGTTCCTCAGGAAGAGGATAGGCAAGATAAGCCCTTTGAAAAAATGGCCTCAGCAGGATCAACACCTGAAGAAAGTGCCACAGCAAGAAATAAGGATAAGCAAACAGAAGCCTCCGAGGAGGAACATGACTCAGAGGAGTCAGAGGAGGAAGGAGAAATAGGAGATACGCAGACATCGGTCAGAAGATCAGCAAGGGGCCACAAAACTACTAGAGAAAAGAGAGATCAGGAAACTTACAAAGACAAAATTCAGGGTAGTCAACCCACTCTGGAGAAACTCCTTGGAAAAAATCCGAAGATATCTAAAATCCAACCACAGGGCTCCAAGGGAGCCCAACATCATAAAAATAAATGATGAAGATCGTCTCCTGGAACTGCATAGGAATGGGGAGTAAAGTGAAAGAAGAAGCAACGAGAATCCTTATTAGAAGAGAAGCCCCAGATATTCTTTTGATCCAGGAGACCAAAATGGAGGACAATGAGTTTCTCCAAACCAGTAAAAAAATTTGGAAGGGAAGCAGAGGCCAAGCAGTTTTAGCACGGGGAGCCTCTGGGGGGTTGGGCTCTCTCTGGAATCCTCTCAAGTATAGGTTGGTCACTGAGATACACAATACCCATTGGCTGTTCTTGAAGCTACAACTTGTGGACTCGAGGGAGACATTCTGCCTTTTTCATGTCTATGTCCCAGTAAATATAGGGGAGAAAAGGGAGTGTTGGGACTCCGTCAGACATCTGTTGGAGTCAGAGAACTTGGAAAACATCATTATTGTGGGTGATCTAAATCTCACACTGTACATGGAGGAAAAGCGAGGAGGCACAATCGTAAGGGACCTAGCAAGGGAGTGGGTGGAGGATCTCATGCAGGACTGGGATCTGCTCGATATCCCCTCAGAAAATGGTAAGTACACCTGGTCCAATAAAAGAATAGGCCCTGGTCACATTGCTGCTAGACTTGATAGATGTTTGGTGCAGAGTTATTTTCTTTTGTTGGGCTTAGAATCCAGATTGCATATCCTCCCTTGTAGAGTTTCTGATCATAAGCCTATTATGCTTGAGATGTCGGATCACAAGGATCTTGGCCGCATACCATTTAGATTCAATCCTCTTTGGGTCAAGGATCCTGAGTTCCTAATTTTGGTTCAGGACAGTTGGAAATTGCCAATGAAGGGTTCTCCTTTCTTCATCTGGGAAGAAAAACTTAGAAGACTGAAAGCTGTTCTTAAATCATGGGCCAAATCTCTCCCCTCCCCTTCAAAAGAGAGAAAGCAGCTTCAAGACAGACTTGCTCAGCATCATGCTCAAAGTGAAGATGTAGAAATCACTAAAGAAGTGTTAGATAAGGAAGTTGAGCTTCAGCAAACCTTCCATAAAGCCTGCCTTTCAGAGGAAGAGCATTGGAGACAAAAGTCTAGGAGTTTATGGCTTAAAGTGAGAGACAGAAAATCCGCCTTCTTTCATAAACAAACTCAAGATAGAAAGAGCTTCAATTCTATTACAGAAATAAAATTAGGAAACTCGAATCACAAAGACATTGGAAGCATAAAGAGAGAAACTTTCAATCACTTTAAAAATCTGTACAGAGAAGAGGGAGTGATTGATCCAAACTCGAAATTTTTGGAGGCGGTTCCTCCTAAGATATCCCCTTTAATGAATCAGCATCTAGAATCTAAGATCTCTATAAAAGAAATAAAATATTCTCTCACTGACATGGAGCCCGACAAAGCCCCAGGCCCGGATGGCTTCACTGCAATATTCCTTCAAACCTGTTGGAAAATTATGGAGAAAGACCTCTACAAAATGATTTTGAAATCTCAAAATTGCTAGAAAATAGGGGGCAGCACTAACTCTGCCTTCCTTTCCCTCATACCCAAAGAAAAAGGCACTAAATATTTTAATCGGTTCTGCCCCATCTCTCTTTGCAATATTGGATATAAAATAATCACAAAAGTGATTGCAAATAGGCTAAAAGGCATCCTCCCAGCCATCATCCCAGAGAATCAAGGCAGGTTTGTTCAGGGGAGACAGCTAGCTGACAATTTCATTCTAGTGCAAGAGGCGATTCATTCAAGCCATCTTTGCAAAGAGAAAGGTATGGTAATTAAACTAGACTTGGAAAATGCTTTTGATCATGTTAGACTTAGCTTTCTTTGGGAAGTCTTGCATAAATTTGGCTTTGGAATGGGCTTTATCAATTGAATCCGTGCTTGCATTGTCGATCCCTGGATCGCTCCCTTGGTGAATGGGAGAGCAGCAGGCTTTTTCAAAGCTTCAAGAGGGCTTAGGCAGGGTTGTCCCCTCTCTCCGCTTCTCTTTGTCCTCCATGTTTCTGTCCTGGGCTTCTATCTAGACTAGAAATTGGTTGATCAAGAGATCCTAGGGCTCAACATAGCCAGAGGGGTAAAAAATGTAAATCATACTTTGTTTGCTGATGATACCCTCTTGTTAGGGGCTGCCTCTGTCAGATCCTCCTTAAAGTTCAAGGAGGTTCTGGACGATTATAGCGAAGCTACAGGCAACAGTTTGAACAAAGGTAAATGCAAAGTTTTTTGTTGGAATATCTTTGCCTCCATTCTTTCTTCCATCACCAGAATTCTTGGCTTTTCTGCCTCCCTCAGTTGGACCTCTTTTACCTATCTGGGCCTTCCTATCTTCTGAAAACTTGCTTACAGCAGAGACTGGATCCCTCTATTGGATAAATTCAAGGCTAAGTATTTTGGGAGTGAAACTGCTCTATGAGGAGGAGTGCTACTTCCTTGGCTCTCTAAAAGTCAAACTCAATGTCTTACATTCAAGCATGGGGATTCTCATGGTTAAACCTTGTCGGCAAAATTGTCCTCATCAAATCTGTTCTCAGTAGTATCCCCATTTTTCAATTCTCTGTAATCCTTGCTCCCATTGGCATCATCAAAAAAATGGAAGCCTTCATCTGCAAATTTTTCTGGAAAGGCGGCAAACACAATGACAGGAAAATCCCTTTGGTGGGAATACGTAAGCCTCGGAATGGAGGAGGCCTAAACTTTATTGAGAATCTGAAGCCTCCATTCAAAACACAGCCATGGGAGCCAAGATTCTCTGGAGAATCATTGGTCCACACCCAGATTGGGCCGAAACTCTATGGAGAAAGTATTTTAATGGGAAACGGAAAATATGTGGAAACCCCTCACGCCCACTGGGGTTATAGTGATCAAACTTTGTCTCCGAAAACGGCGCTCCTTTAATCGAGGCAGGCGTGTCCGTTCTGGCAATATGAAAATCAGAATATGGAGCAACTGACATCTTCGATGCATCCCCACATTATCAGGCTTAGGTTCTACGGCGCTACGGCCGGTGGTTGGACGGTGCGGTTGCGTTTCTCCTTGGGACATTTACAGTACACGTGGCGTGGCGGGCACGATGGAGACTCCTGTTCTCAGGCTTATTCAAGAACATGACCTCCTTCTCACTCTCACGCACGTGGAAAGGGTGCCCTCTGCGTTGGTAGGAAGGACGCCCGCGGTTGGGGAGCCGCCCCAAGGCTATATACTGTTGCACAGGGGTATAAAAGCCTCCAAGATCGCCCACACGTCCCTCCCGACCCTGCTATGTGGAAGGGGCTCTGGACTTACAAAACCATGCCAAAAGTGGATTCATTCTGCTGGCTGTTATGCCACAAAGGAATTTTAACAGAAGACAGATTGAAGAAGAAAGGGTTCCAAGGTCCCTCACGATGCCACTTGTGTTGTGATAGTGAAGAGAACACCCAACACATTATCTTGGACTGCAATTCTCAAAAGAAATCTGGCAGAACCTCTTGAGTCATTGGAAAACAAAATTCATCTTACCAACGTCTATCCCTGAGTTATTTGAAAACTGGCGAAACTTCTACCTAGAAACACTCCCAAAAAACAAAAGTTTTAAAGCCGCTTGGCTCTCCTTGCCGAAATTTATCAGCTGGAAAATCTGGCTGGAGAGAAACATAAGAGTCTTCAGAGATGAAAGCTTAAATCCACAGTTCACCATCATCAAAATAAAAAGTCTTTGGAAAGAAACTCTGGGGGAGCATTTGTCAGACTGGAACCTAAGTCAGCAAGACCTAGACTGGGGTGCCTCCTTGGATCTCCAATTCTCTGGAGAAACAAGGCATCACAAGGATACAAAAGAGTGGCAATTCAGAGGGAACGTTAATGATCTATCTGATTTGCTCATCAGGCAATCTAGATACTCTCTGTTCTTCGACGGGGCAGCGAAAGGCAATCTCGGATTGGCTGGGGCAGGAGGAGTTATAAAGAATAAGGAGGGCAGAATTGTGACTAAGTTCGCTTGGGGTTTAGGCCATTTCACCAGCATTCAAGCAGAAGCCTTGGCTCTTCTTCAAGGTCTCAAGCAAGCTAAGGCCTTTGGTCTTTCAGAGGTTAATATTATAGGAGATTCTCAGTCCATTATTAAAGTTTTATTGGAGGATTCTTCTCCTGCAGATCTGAGATTGGCAAGAGTGATTTCAAGAATCAGAATTCTGGTGAAATCTTTTCAGACTGCAAGCTTCCTTCATGTATTGAGGGGGAACAATAAAGATGTTGATCTGGAAGCCAACAGGGCGGTGCCACTTCCCACTGGCTCTCTCTTGAAAGACGGTATTGTGGAGTGGGACTCCATCCCTTAATTTAGAGTTATGTTTTACTGCATTATTTTGAAACAATTTGTTTGTACATTTAAGATAGGAAAATTAACGGAGATAGATTCTCTAGTCTCGAGTAAAAAACGCGGATCTCCAAATTTTGGGGCCTATGATCAGTTAGTCGAAGTAAGTGCAAGGGCTATGCCCGATCCACTGTAACCGGTGAAAGGCATTTTGGCCAATATCTAATATAAATCCATATCCGTTTCTGTAAAAAAAAAAAAGATCTTCAAAATTCGCTCCTCGATCAATAAAAGTTATTTTTAACCAAGTAAAGACACTATAGCAAAAGCACTTTTAACTCTGAAATTGTCATTAGAACTCTTAAGGAGTTAATGATTCTCCCTATTTAAAAGTTTTATTTTTTCTACAAGGTATAATCCAAAGAAATATATTTAAAACTTAAAAGATAAGAGGTCATCACGAACACAGCACGCAATCCTTGGGGAAAACAAAATTTGCAGGCACTTACCAACAACTGCTAAACAAACAGGGTAATGGCTTATAATTGTAAACAATTGTAAGATAAGAGTCTCATCACGAGCAGGCATGATAGGTCCAATTACTGTTAGTGGATAGCATTGTCAACTTCTCATGCAAACCCAGGACAATGGCTTTACAAAAAAAATAAACACATATAAATGGATTTATCTCTAGGTCAATAATTCTTAAATAGATGGGATTCTAAATCATTCATGATTAAGAGGTAACCATGTTGAGACTATAGATGTTTGCCGGCAGTAGTGGCTCTCCCTGTGACAAATGAGTACATTTTAAAAGCTAAGATGTAAAGTGACCCCTGCTTTATCTCTACAACTAATTAAAGACTGATATAGAATTATGAAATATTTTAATTTATGAGGAATTTCAAGAAAATTACAGTAAGATGATTATTGCTTTTATTCAGATTAATGAACCTAGTCAAGCATTCCAAAATAATTTTCTCTTCTTTAATTATTTTTACTTTAATTTTAGGAAAATTTCATTTATATCAAACAGATATAACTATTTCTTCCAGTGAATCGCCAATTGTTGTATGGTACAACAACCCCCCATTTTTAACTTGTTCACATCAAATAATGGGGACCCTTTCTATAAATTTTTTGGCTAAACACCTTTTAGGATTTTTATTAAGTCAATTATCTTACGATTTTGTTAAATTTTCATTTTCTTTAGATTCTTATTTTGATTGCTTGGTTGAAATCAATTTTTTATAAGCTTCCTGTTGACGCTTGTTTCGTCTCATTTGGTCAACCGGTTTGTAAATAACACTCCTTTGAAGTCTAATCAATTATGTCATCTGGGTTATAAAATGCGTAAAATGTACAATATTTCTTTTTTTTTAAATTAGTTCAATAATGCATTTAGTTTAAATATTAACCCGTAGTTAGTTAATACTAATATTTTCCATTTTTTTACTTATATAGCCAAATATGACATCGATTTGATAATTACTCCAACAATTTTCAAAATAAATCTAAACTCGAAAAATCCGAAAAATCCTAAATGACAAAGTGGTTGTAATTTAGATAGGCAAATCATCATCCTAGATAAATTCATAATCTAATTTAACATCATTAAAATGAAACCAAAAAAAAAAAAAAAAAAAACAAAAAAAAAAAACCAATTTTTAATGTTAAATTTTAAATTAATTAATTAAATTAAAATTTAATACAATATAAAAATTATTTATAAAAAACAAAAACAAAAAATTCATCGCATCGAAAGTTTTAAAACTCTGACGAACACATTACATACGATGACTTGAATAACTCCGATGTGATTAAGTGCATTTACTCCAATGCGATGAGTCACATTGAACTTATGCGATGCACTCATTCCATCCGATGTAATGAGTTTATTGTCTCCGATGCGATAAAGTATTAACATTAATGAAATTTTAGTTGTAAGTTACTATAACATAACGATTAGTTTAAGTTAAAGAGTCATAACGATTAATTTAAAAGTCATAGTGTTATTTTATAATGGTAGGTAGTGTTAAGTTAGGTTAAATATATATTAAGGCTACATTGATGATATGATAGTTTTATATTAGTAGTAGTGAAGCTTTAGTGTTAAGTTTGAATTAATATAATGTTAAGTTAATATTCTCATCATAGGTTAGTATATATTAGTTAAAAGATAGTGTTAGTTTAAAATAGTTTAAAATTACTTTTAAAGTTAGCATTAGTATATATTAATGTTAGTAATAAGTTAGTTTTAATAAAATACAAGTGTTAGTTTAGTTTTAGAATTAAATATTTAAAATAATTAATTTTAAATTGATTAAATTAATTAATATTTAAAATATAATTAATTTAATCAAATTTATTATTATTTAGATTAATTTGTTTATAAATAGTTAATTATATTAATTAGTTAGATTAATATTTAATTAGTTTAATTTATAATTAGCAATTAAATTAGAATTAATTATTAGTTAATTGTAGGCTAATTTAGGATTAAATTTTTAATTAAATTATGATTTTTGTTAGCTCAGCAACTGAATTTCCAGATTTATTTCAGATTTAACTTATCAACTTTGGAGGCCTATAGATTGAGTTTTACTTGTCCAAATGAAGCCCAAGATGGATCATTGGAAAGAGAAAATCAAGGAGAACATTTCTGAGAAGGTTTCACTAACAGATTTGGTCATTTATTGGGTCAAAAATCAGGCAGAAGATCAAGCTCCCAATTTCTAAAATACAATCAATTTTCTGAGCTTTGTTTTCTTCATTTTCATTTGCCTAGCTTCTTCTAATTACATATTCATGCATCAATAATATCCTTGGTTAATTAAAATCATTATGAGCATCAATGAGAAGCACAAATTTCATTTTTATTTATTTAAATAGAATTTGATTGGATTTATTTTAATGCTAGAAATAATATTTAGATTTTATTGTTGCATCTTAATTCATTTTAATTTCTTTTTGCAGGAAAAAACAATAGAAGGGATATTGAGGAAAAAGATTTCAATCAATGAGAAGACTCCAGCAATTAAAGATTAGAATTTTTGAGCAATTAAAATTGGATTGGGCAGATTTTTCTTCAACAAACTCTCTTCTAAAAATACTTTTGGAAGAATTATAAATTGCAGATTGCAAAATGTAAAAGGGGTTGCTCTTCTCTGCAATTCGAGACTTCAAAAAGCATTTATGTAATAGGAATTTAGAGTTGTAGATGGGCAGGAGAGAAAATTTCAAATCTGAATATTAATGAGGGTTTTTTCTTTATATCTTGAATTATGCATGATGGGTAGAGTTTGCATTTCTGCAGCTCTAGTTTTGAAAGAAGAAATTCAAGTAATGTAAAGTACTGTTAGAGACCAGGATCAGAGAAGTGAATTCAATTAACTAGTATTTCTGGCATTTTTGTATCAACAACCAATTTCATTTTTATGTTAATAAAATTGTTGTTTCATTTTATTCATGTTTATGCATTTCTGTTGATATGGATAATTTGTCTCAAATTGTTATGTATCTCTGCTCTTATGAATTAAACTCTGATTTCTGAGTAACCATTACTCAAAAAATCTGTCTTATAAAACTAATTTATTAAATAGTAATGTGTTGTGAATTTCTTCCACATATTATTGTTTAATTATTGGCTTGACTGATTTGTCAATCGATATCATTTTTGTGAATTTATTCTGGAGTGTTGTTGATTTATTATTTCAGTTAAATGGTCTCAATAGGATGTGTTTTGGTATTCACAAATGTGAGCTAAATTGAATTTCTTCATTAGCTTGACATTAATTTAAAGCCAGACATATTTTAATCCTCATTATTTAATTATCTTGTTCTTAGTTGGGTTAGATCTATATCTACCTAATTGAAATAGGATTTAGATTAGTTTCTTTTGTTTGCATTATAGAATAAGTTTGCATTTAGATTAAGTTCTATATTCTTTTAATTCCTCTTCTCGAAGAGGCAAAATCTTAGTTGTGGTTTGGTTGAACCCAAATCAGCTTAAGGGTCATTCTCTTGCCTGATCAGCAAGAAGAATTGATCTGATATCTCTATCTATTGGTATTTAACGATACATCGTAAACCAATAGCGATAGGGAAAAGGTAACTAGACCTAGTTAAACCAGTCGGAGCCACTATCATAAACAGAAAAGGAGATGTATTAAGGTCCGGACTGAGTGGTTATCCCTCAATGTTGTAGCAGCGATTTTCAAGGCTTCAACAAGACTTTAAGGGTCAAATTGGACCCCAATGAACATATTAATTGTGGATATATTTTATTAAATTAAATTTGTAAAATGAAAAAGGAATAAATGGTGCAAATACTAGATAATGATTAGAGATCATGGATCCAAATCCATGAGGATGGATAAGGATCATAAGACTTTCCCTGTTCTCCAAAAATCCTTGGAGGAAATCAATTAAAGTTAGCAAATTAGATTGGAGATAAAAATCTGAAAAGCTACCCCAGTAAAGAACACCACACTAGACAAAAATTAAATATTACTGTACTGTGACGAAATAAGAATGAGAAGAAGCTCGGTTCTACAACCTAGTATATACAGTAAAGTGCACAGCGTAATAATCATATACTGTAAGTGGAAAATCCTAGAAATTTGGGAAGGAGAATTCCCAAAACTAAAGAGAAACCCATGAAAGCTCTATGATCTATTCTCACGTATACATTGACGAAAAATAAAAAATTAAAGAGGGGTAGTGTTACTAGTTACCATCTCTGCCTACTTTGGCTAGGCTAAAACGAGTACTTACTTAGTTTGTCCAACAAGAATACAATTTTCATAATAGGAAGCTGGTACTTACCAATACGATGCCTTAGAAAAGAACGAGGGTTTCCATGGTTTCTGGGTTATACAAAGATAGAAGAAATTAGGACTAAAATAAACGAGTGTCCGATCACAATAAACAACCAACTCAAAAATCATAAAAATTATAAGGAGAACCGAATGCCAAATGAGAATACGTTTTACCTGAAGGAACCTCACAAGTAGTCTCAGCATAATAGCACAACACTCCTCTTCGGGTCTATGTTACTCAACATCTCGTCATGGCCATACTAGTCACAAAAAGGAAGACTGGTGAACGAGAGATGGTCTTGCACCAGGTAGGAGACACTCACAACCTCAATGACAGAAGAATTGAACCTTCGCCCAAATCGTCAAGTTTTATGGGTATTTCAAACCCTAACCCAGATTCAATCTGAGTTGTACATGTGTCAAAGATCGGGAAAGGGAATGATTTCTCCCGCGGTTTGAGATTTCCATTAGAAGTCCATGTGATCTAGTACATGGAAATAAATGCAACCCGATCCCAATGTATTATCTTTACAGTGGTTATATAATCAAGACATTGAGTGTACTTAACCTAAGAAAATATCCTACCTTGGAGATCCCATATGCCTTCAATACTAATACATGCATTAATGACAAGATTTACGGGAAACCGAATTCAAATCGTTGTGGTACACTATGTAAATATTACCATAGAGAATAGCACATCACAAAGCCACGTTGGAAAGGTGAAGTCCACGTTGGTATAATTAATACTTACATTCAAGAAGTTTCATAATGATAGGTACAGTATAAGGGTGGCAAAACAAATATAATTCTTGAAGGAGAAACAGGTATTATATTTTTTAAATCAATATAATAGGATGATAAACCTATTGTAATCGACAGGTTATAGAGGGTTTAACCCTAAGATGAAATTGAAATACATTAAGGGTATTTGAATATAGCCAAATTTGGAGTTTCGTGGATCCATTAAATATAAGATTAAGAACGAAATAAATCCTTAGAAATAACTAATGTCATTATACTTATGCTAAGGTGAGTCACACTAAATCTCAACCCTATACATCTATGTCCTAGTTGTAGGGTCAAGTTGAGATGTATGCATGTGTTTAGGAATGGTAGTTGGTTAAAGAAAATGAATTGTAAATGTCAAACCAATGATAATACCACATGTGAAGGTGAGTATAAACTTATATGTGTTAATTAAATTCGGTAGATGTATTCAAGTACATATGTGGAAATGGTATGTTAATACCCTTATTAGTGAGAGAGAATAAATGTAAGAAAGGTGGTGGTTAAAAGTTAAATAGGAACATTATATTCATAAGTGGAAAAAGGGGAGACTTATTAAAATACCAATTCCATATTCAATAAGGAGAAAGAATTCTATCTAAAAGGAAAAGTGTATTTGACGTTGGAAAATTGAATATTGTCATAAATTGTAAATGAGTAAACAGTGATATAGTAAATTGTTAGTACCAAAAATACGTCGGAATGCGACGAATGATAGTCTAACCATAATAATAAGTTAGAGATATTACTATAAGTAGACGAAAAAAAATTTTGTTGAAATGGGAGGTGTTACAATACAGCACGCAATTCGGGTGCCAACATATAGGTTGTTGTTATAGTGAACTGCAACAAATAAGGTTGATGGTGTCACTAGCAGGAAAATCAAGGAGTTGACAAGTGAACCAAAGAAGCTGGCACAACCCGAGGTCTTCACCGACTGCAATGGTAAATTTCTACACTATGGGAATGAATGAGTTGAAGTCAACCATGTGAGAAATTTTTGGATTACTGGTCATTGATGTATACCGTTAAAAAAAAAGATACAACTCACCGATAATGATTATAAGAGTCAAGGTACCCTGGTACAATCTAAAAAGTGTGAATAAATGAGTTGAAGTCGAACACTTGAGAAATTTACCAATTAGGAGACATTTTTTGTATTCTCACTATCGATAGTGAAGGAATATGCCACTGATGACTGCAAACCCTAAGGTACTGAAAAAGGACTCTAGATCTTGTTCCCAAAGAAATGAGGTGTAGTCGATGGGAAAATATCTACAGGAAGGAAGGCATTAAGGCATCCCACATCAATCCAATGCAAGTGTAACTCGTGGGCCAATAATTTGGAACGAATTAGATGGAAAGAGCTGAAGTAACCATTTGAAGCACGATTCTGACATACAAAAGATGTGGCTAGTGCACGACAGAAACCCTCTGAACCAACCAATAATGAAAGTTGACACTTAGGCGAGGAACCCACCAATAGGGTCAAATGGAAACCAAGGTACTGCACGAATCCCAATGTGTGATAGTGTAAGATGACGTTAAACATAAGGGAAACCACTCAGTCACAAGTTTACCTATCAATGATGGAAATAGGGCTAGGGTTCATCTCTAGGCCTACTCTCAGAGCAATTTTTCGAAGTCGATAAGAGCAGACCCGCCAATAAGAAGTCAATGGATACCTTCTTAAAAAGCACGAGAAAAGGACCAAATATCTGATGTCATACTAAACATAATTATGCCATTCTGGTTATGTCCAATAGAAAATGAGTCAAGAGACACCACAAAAAAGCAGACTCAAGTTTACTTCCACTGAATAAAAGCATGACTCAAATGTGACTCTATGCAGCATATGATAACTTTGCATAGGTTTGTCATGCTAGAGGCATAAACAAACTCTCCATATGATTGGAAGAGATAACCAACCAGAGGAGTACTAATTCAATGACAAGGCTATGGCTATCCTAAGTCAAACTAAATCCCATCCCAATGTAGGAAAGCTTTTTTTCACTACTTTTTTCAAGGGCGACACAACTAACTCTTACTTCCATCAATTATGGAATTAATGTCCCATTCCTGCTCTTTTTGAAACATATAATTTTTTTGTCTTTTTCATATTTCAAAGCCTGAAAAATAATAAAAGAATGCCTATAGTATAGTGGAAATAACGAGTGTCCAAAAATATATACCCTAGTTCCTGGGACTAGAATTTTCCTATGCTCAATGCAAGGCGATGAAACTGGTCAATGACACTCAAAAGAATTTTCTTTCCACGAGAAAAAGGTGTCAAGTCACAGAGGCTAAGCTATTGCATGATTGATTTTGCAGAAAGATATGGTCAAAAAGTGGCTTATACATGAGTCCAAATGAAGTTGGCTTAAAGCCAAAAGGGTAAAAATAGTCAACATGAAATGCAATAGTACAACTTAACATGTGGAAGCCTCTAGGGTATATAGCTAGAAAAATAGCGAATAAGAAGGAGAATGAAGCTTCATCGCGAAGTCGTGGTGGGACTAAAGAGGACTCCTGAACCTACTCAATTTTTGCAGCATGGGAAACATATGCTAGCAAGGATCTAACTAGGGAGCCAGTGTAAAGAATGGCTCTACCATCATGTCATGATTTTATAAATCAGCGAGTGAAAGTGATTTAAGAATCATAACACAATGGGGTCGACCCTATGGCAACATATCGCAGTATGAGGCTATAATGCATAAAGCAACGGAAAAGGTGATTTTCCTTAACCTATATGTTAGTGAAGAAAATGATGGGTCAACGATCATGGAATTGAAGTGGCGAAAAACATCTCAAAGTCTTCATTTTACCCTGAAAGAAAACCTATCCCAAAACTCAAAGCCAAAAGGTCACAAAGTTTATAAAATTTATAAAATAAAAACATAAACTTTGTAAAAGTGGGTTTTTAAAATTTTTGAAATTTCAACTATAAATAGGACCTTTTAACTTACCAAGCCTCATTTGTGTTTGAAACAACTAAGTTCTAGAGAGATTTGGAGCAAATTCTTGGCAACCAAAATCCACCAGATCTCTCAATCAAAACATCAACCGATCTTCCAGGTAATCCTCAATTCGATTTCTTAATGAATTTAACACAATCCAAGTATTTTTCAAGAAAATTTGACTGTAGATATTTTGTTTTTAAGATTTAACTCTACGTGTATGCGGGTTGAATATAGTGAATTTGTGTATTAAGAAGCCATATATGTGACTATGTATGAAAGGAACCCGTGTACGCACAGTCCGAGATCTTAAATCGTGATTTTTAATGGATGAAAATGCTTGAATTTGGAGAATGAAAATTAGTTGAAGGGAAAGAGAGCACAATGAAGTTGATAGTGAATTTATCAATGATCCATTATCATTGGATGCACTGAGAGTGTGTGGATTATTAAAAATTTTCTAAATTTCAAACATGAAAACCAACACAAAATTGTTGGGGGTGCTCGTTAATTACCGGGATCTGAAGGAAGATGCATTTATGATTGATCATGTTCCCTTGAAAGTTGAAATAGAAGATATATATTTCATTACTAGACTTTCCCAAAGAGGAGAGCCAATCAACTTGAAAGGGAAGGCCCTAAGGGGTCTTAATGTGGATGATTATATTCGCATTTACTGCCCACCAGAGATAGAGAAGGTTGGGTCATAGATCCCGATTAAGGAGGTGGTGAAATTTCCCATAAAGTTTCTCCTTTTTCCCATTGTGAGGGTAGTAGGATCAGCTTCATTACACCAAGCTTCTTGTCCCACCATTTCTTTGACATTGGATTTCCTCTCAAAAAACTTTTACTGGTGCACAACAATTCTGGCCAATATGAAAAAGAAAATCACCTCAGTCAAGACAGGTAAAAAAAAAATTTTTGGGTATGATACCATTATTTGTACATTCTTATTTGAGAGAATACTAGGACTTCGACCCAAAGTTTATTTCACCATTAGTAGCCCTAGAGATCTGAGGATATCTAGATGGACTGATCTAATGAAGAGACTAGGTGGTGGTGAGGTCCCTAGAATGACATTTGATGACGAGTTATTCTTTGGTGGGAATAAAAATTCATTGTTATCAAGGACTACCCTTATGCAAGAATGTATTTCTGATCATACCATATCTTGTGCTTCCTGTTGGCGCTGCAAGGGGTGCCATCGGTAGAAATTTTTTAAGATTTTCTGTTATTTTTATTTATTTATTTCAACAAATATGAATTGAAAATTATTTTTGATGAGACAAAAATATTACAAGATTGTTTGATCATGATGCAAATATTGGAACAATGAGACCTGAGGGTCTACTTAGGCACATGCATCGCGGGAGAGATGTAGAGAGCATCGCAACTAAGACCGAGAGAGTTCTCCATGCTATTCAGAGGAACTTGAAGAGTTTGAATCGCTAGGTTCCTATGGAAGTAGTAGAGGACCTACTGGAGGCAATTGGGTGCAACACTTCCGATGGGTGGCTAATGCCATCATCTTCTTCTGTGATGTTCATCAAGGGTAGGGCCCACATACATAGATTATAGATGACCGATATTTTTATGGACATGATTGGGCTTAAGCCATAATTTTGTAGGACATTTTGTCCCGATTTTGTATAAATTTTTGGAAATATTATTTATATTTATATACATGCAGTTTCATGATGTGATGATCATATATACAGATGATTTTTATTTTTTTTTAGTTTTTATTTTTTTAATGTGATGAATGATTAACATGCCAGTCTAATGCTTGATTAGCTATAGAATCAACAAATGAATTTTCTGATCATGGAATATGAATAAACGTAATAAAATTAAATGATCTTTGTAATAAACACACTCTCAGAAATTGGAGATATAAATAAGGATCTCTCACACAATAAATATTGTTTAATTGAGACGCCACCAATTGTGAGTCCAAGTATAATACTAACGATTCAACACCAAGATATATTGCTTCAGATATTAATTTAACAATAACAATACATTCGACCACATTTTTTGAAGCAGGGTTAATACATATGCCTCTTGAAACTAACAACTAACTAGATGGATAGTAAATTACCCAAGTTGCGACAACCAAATCCTTAAACACTCCTAGACACTTAAGTTTTTTGGAGTCAAAGGTGTAAAGGTCATGGTGTTGCTTGGTGATCTCTAATCCCAATTCATCCATCACTTTCTTTGGCATGAGATTGTGCGAAGCTCCAGAATCTAACAGACAATTATGCATCAATTTGTCATGTATATTGAGTGATAGGTAGAAAGGAGGTCAGTTATCATCATTTTGTCTTTAGACATGATAGCCTAGATAAATGGTGGGATGCTCATCCTCAAGGTTGACTGAATCAAGGGTGAGAGGAGGCTGCAACAGACTCTTAAAAGGCTCTTTGTATGCTGGATTTTTCAATAATTCTAGATGTGGAACTAGAATTTTGATTTTATTCAATTCATATTTGAAACTTAAATAAATTGGAACTAATTCCTTATTTTCTATAGTAATTTTAACAATTGGGGCAGAATTTTGAGGTGGAGGAGCCTCATTTAACTTGGCATTTTGTTTAGCAGCTTGTTTATCTGACTCTGATTTTTGTTGAGGCTACTGAACAGGACCTTTTAACCTCAAAGGGAAATTTTTGTTTTGAACTTCTTGCTGTTTTTTATCATTCTGTGCATAAATTTGAGCATTGGTATCATCATAAAACAAACAAATTCTTGATCTATCTTCATATTCTTGCAATGTCAAACATGTTGGCTGTGAAGTTTCTCCCACATGGTTTATTTCTTCATTTCCTTGATGTTCTTCTTCAGCAAAATTATTCAAAGGAGGTTGAACATTTTGATCATCAACATTCCTCGGGCGCTGTAGGATTTGTTGAGGTTGAAAAGGCCTCCTGAAGGGAGCCTGATTTCTATTAGCTTCATTTTGATTGGCTCTAGCAACTGGTTTATTTTCTACCTCTAATTTTGACATCTTAGAGGCAAGTTCCTTGATCAAATTGGACATTTGATCAATCTTTTCTTCTGCTGAAAGAGACTTGGAAGAAGAAGGCTTTTCTTCTTTCATCTTCTTTTTGTCTTTTGCTAACTTTTCTTCCTCCATTTTCAATTTATTAGAAGCCATGAGATTAGACTACACTCCAATTGCAACCTCTTGCATAGTTTTCAGTGTCTGTGTTTTTTCAGCCCTCAACCACAAGGAAAACTCAGAATCTAAAGCATTTGAAAAATTTATCATAGTTGTGGTTTCAGTGGGTTTAATCTCTTCGGGAATTTTCTGATAAATCTTATTAAACCTCTTAGTCAAATCAGCTAATGACTCATCTACTTTCTTCTTCAGAGTTCCAAATTCTGTAAGATAATAGACATAGTCTTTCCTATCACCCCAATTCTTCACAAATATATCTTCTAATTCATCAATTCCTGTAATTGAATTTGGAGCCAAACTTCTAAACCATTTTCGAGCTTCACCATCCAAGCTCTGAACAAAGAGTCTTGACCAAACATCTTCATGTTCAATATTCTGATTGTCAGCATAAATATAGAAAGCCACTAAATGTTCTTCAACAGAAACTCCTTCTCCCTCCCCAATGTATTAAGATATTTTAAGTAATCTCCTTGGGGAAGGGCATGCATGTGTTGAGGGAGAACTAGTGGCACATATCTCATAGCCACTATCTGTTGCATCCTTGTAAGGGGAGGCTGAGCCATATTTTTCTTATGTATAATTGATGTAGCTGTTTGAGAAATAAGAATTACAATTGGTGAATTCTGATTCTGATTTAGGATAGTAGAAAATTGGGGGTATTGAGCTGATTTTTAGGCTTTGGAACTGAGAAGAGTGGGTTTTCAAATTGATGAACAGAGGATGTCTTGACTTCTCCTTCAGTATAAGAATCAGAATCTAAATTTGTCTCTTGAGGGGATGGAGTTAATTCAGCTTTATTTTGCTGAGCAAGGAAATCAGATAATTTAAAAGTAAGACCTTCGGGCACAGTATTTTCAAGTGGATGAGAAGAATATGACCCAACGGCTGGGTTTGGAGAGAAAGGGAAATATTCTTGCTGAGGGGTGACAAGAGACTAGTATTCAGGATGAGTCTAAAGGAAATTTAAAATAGTCTTGAAGTCTTCTTTAGTCAAAATATCCCTATCAAGAAAGGGTGCAATAGCCAATAATTGTTCTAATTCACCTTCAGTCAGCACAAATTCTTTTGAATTCTTTTCAACACTTAGAAATTCAGTTTCTCCTTCTTTAACTAGAATGGTACTTATTTCAGATTTACTAGGTGATGAGTAAGAAAAACCTTCAGCTGAGCCTAGGTTAACAATATCCACTTTATTTTATAGAGGAGTAGCTTCAACTTGAGATTTTTCAGTGGAATTTTTTGAAACTAAAACCTCTTTAGATTCTAAAGTAGATAGAGGTACCTTTTGCTTTGGAACATACTTTTTGTGTACCTTCTTCACTGACTGAGATGTGGCTTCAACTGATCTCTATTTTCCTTTAGCATCTTTGATGATTTTCTCTAGGTCAGTAACTGGGGTCACAGTTGGAGATCTCTAATTCCTCCTTGTATAAGGAGGTCTTGAAACCCCTCTTCCTCTTCGTGGAGTCGTCAAGTGAAAAAATTTGCAGTCTTCTTTAGGTCACCAATTATTGTCCACCATTAAGAATTGATTATCAACAATTCATAACAGTAAACTCAGGAGAATACTTCGTCTCCCGGAAGACGCACCAAAAAATGTTGGTGCTGGAATCAGCACCTGGACTGCAACAAGCGCCTGACCAGACACATCTTAAACTCTAAGGCAATTTTTATGTAATGTTTTTTGTGAATGAAATGGAATAATAATACCGAGGACTTATTACCAATTTGCTGTGTGTATTGTCTACTTTATTTGTGTTTCCATATCTCCTTTCTTCTAGTTCCAGTTTGCAAATCATCATATTGTTATGTGTTTTTATTAGTCTCTTAAGCATGTTATGTGTTTTATTAGTCTGTGTTAGTTGCACACAGTGAGAATTCCTGATAAAATATATGTTATAACAATGGAAGAGCATCACTCATGATAGTTATTCTTCATGGTATTTCAGTGAGAATCTTGTCAGACTAGAAATAGCTTTCTCTCAATGGAATATTGTCAAACTACTACTTTTGTCAATTTCTACTAAATCAGTAGATTTATGTTTTATAGACCTATTGATTCTCCTCTCATCTTTCAATTTCCTCTCATCATAGACTACAAACTTGCACCTTGCTACCACATCAATTTACAATACCCTCTTTATTAGAACTATGGATTTGACCGAAATCTCTCTTCAGTGAATCAGAGTTTATGCCATATTCCAATCCCATAAAACAAAACATTAAAAATTCCCTTAGAGTTTAAGATGTGTCAGTTCAGGCGCTTGTTGTAGTCCAAGTGCTAATTCCAGCACCAACAGTAATGACTGTGTATTTGTGGTCGTGGAAAGATTCTAAAAAATGGCTATATTAGCAACTTGCAAGAAGAGTATCATAAGAGAGGACACTTCCAAACTCTTCTTTGAACAAGTGTCGGTACATTTTTGGATCCCACAGACTATTATATCATATTGGGATAGTAGGTTCCTGAGCACATTTTGGTCAATCCTATGGGCACTGTTGGACACCAAGCTCACCAAGTCAACTGCATTCCATCCCTAAACAGATGGCCAGACAGAGGTCGTCAACTGGATGAGAGCACATATACTCCACATGTAAAACTCCAAGCATCCATGAACATGAGATGAGAGCCTTCCATATGTGCAACACAACTATAAGAGAGCTCTCCATAACTTGATTGATCGTAGTCCCTTTCAAGTGGGCCTAGGATTTCAACCATTGTGTCTGATTGATGTTGCCATACCTCATGCAACCACACAGATAGAATCCACACATGTATTTTCTGAGGCTGATAAAGCAAACCGATTTATTAAACACATTCAACATGTCTGCCAATAATTCCACGAAATTTTGGAGAAATCTAATGCCAAGTACAAGCAATGACATGACCAACATCATGTGTCACACAAGATTCAGGTGGGCGACAAAGTTTGGCTACATTTGTAGAAAGAACACCAAACCAGAGCCCGTCGGAAACTTACACCACTCCATTATAGGACTTACACGATCATCAAAGTGGTAGGAGAAAATCATTTTGAGCTCAACATTCCCCCATTCCTTGTCCTGCAGCAAGTATTCAATGTGGACACCTTCGACCATACTTTCCACCATTACGGAACACATTCGACATTGTAGAACAACTCACGCCGATAGAGTTAAATCCACACTGCATGGAATAGGCTGCAACTAATCAGATCATGGACACACATCTTAAGAGCACTCGCAAACAACGTATCTAGCTATATCAAGCTATCAAAGCAAGTCAACTCCTTCACCAGGGAAAGTGGTTCACTAAGGACTAGGTTCAATAGAAATTTCTCCACTTCATGGAGGCTCTGCACGCAATGGGGAACATTTCTTCCTAAGGGGAGAGGAATGATAGAGTGTGATATTGGTTGCCACTTGCCTATTCCACCTAGACATTTTCATCCATTTTCTTTTTACTATTTTAGTAATTTTCGGGTCCTGAACTTCCAAAGCAGTTTTGATACCCTAAACGACATTTTTTGAGGTATGTTGCAGTCATGTTTCCAAAGGTAGGAGACTGTCACAAAATCTGTAGTCCTCAGAGAGATATTTCCAATGAGGTATCATACGCGCCATACAGATATAATATGACCAAGTTATGACCCTAAGAAGTTGGCTGCCTAACTAACCCCAACGGGGCCCATAAACTCTTGGTGTTACATCTCCTCGGGTTAGGGTTTTATTTTTTAGGGTTTTCTCTTATTGTTTAATAATAAAAAAGGCCCCTGAGCCTCATTGTAAAACAATTGAGAGGCATGTAGCCACCACATCTCTTCTCAAAGATAAACTACCATCGCTAGAGCTAGTTTCTTTCAATTTTGTCTGTAAGCATTTTCAGTATTTGATATTAATGAAATGAAATATTATTTATGTTGCATCTATGCATTTTTTTCATCTCTTGTAGAGACCACACCGTCTCTACTAGGTAACCTTACCTCTAGTGTCTTTACCAAGCCTTACTACGTGCATCCACAACCCAACTCCCAGGTCTATGGCTCTTTTCACTCTCCATGCTTGTCCCATAATGTCGCAAATCACAATTATTTTATTATGTTGATGTATCCTTCAAAATTTCCTACCATAACATAAACACATGCATAGTTATAAGCACATAATATCAAAATCATATCCATATGATACTAACCTCATAAAGCTTTTAGGGCTTACTCTTTCCACTTGATTCCTCATAAAACCAGGAATCTATTCATGCCATTCACCTGCATAAAACAATCATTATTCCACAAGAATCATTCTTCCTATCCATTTACCCCAATGTACCCAACCATCCCAACTGATTGTCATATTCTTGCCTTCAGCTTCCCTTTACTCATGCACTGAGATTCATCTGAGTCTTACATTACCTTTTGGGTTTCACTTAGATCTCCAAGAGCTCCATTACATTCCTCTTTTCCCCAACCAATTCCCAAGACCCTCAAAACATATAAGGCAAGAAGAAAAAGGAAGATAAAGAAACAAAACAACAATGAAACACCACAAAGAAAGTGGCATGGCCATGCACCAGACATAATTAAAACCACAAATCAAGCACAAAAAAATCATAAAACACCGAAAGCACAAAATTAACAACATACATCATGGCTCAACTTTTATGGTTATCAGTGCTTCCAAATGAAAGGTCAACCCGAGCCTTCTTTAAGATTTCATGGCAGTGTCTTTTTCCATGTTATTCCCTGCATCATACTGCCATAAACACACAATTTTCAATGTATAAATAGATATAACAATATACTAGTTGTCTTACCTTGTTGTGCCAAGCACGTTTCCTTGCAACTAAACACATGCATATATCATATCTCAAGGGATTCCAATTCCCTTGATGAATCTAGCCATAACTAGAAACTATTTTTATTTATGCATATGATCAATCATCCTCCATGTAGCTTCCTCCGCCCTGGAATGCTTCCACACACTTTAACTTGCTCTATTGCTTGGTCCCAAAGCATGGGCTCCTTCTGCTGCAAGATGTAATGAGGCTCTGCCTGGAACTCTCCCCCTAGTTCCACTTCCACCTCAATGATGTATTCCTAGTGACCTACCTGCTTATTATCCACTCCTACATAAATTCAAAGAATACTCTGACCCACATCTCCAACTATATGCACCTATTGAGCATTGTAGATCTTATTATTGCCACATGTCCACTGTGCCACTCTGATACAAAGGGAAATCCTTTCGATGGTGATCTCCACCATGGGTTCAACACCATAATGGTACTTTTTCATTTCCTTTACTCTGCTACTCCATAGGGCGAGACCCATGTCCTCTCTCCACTGCATTGAACTTATTATATGAAGCCACATTTTCCTTATCACTTGCATCCTGAGACCATATAATTCCTTGGCCTTTTCGTCATAATACCTCTCAAACAGGTGCTTCTTCTTGAAGAGTATCTCAAGGTCATCCCAATTAAACTTCTCTTCTCTAATGCCTCTGACATTCTTTACATCTTCCCACCAGATATGAAAAATGTGCCTCTAGAATCATGCTATTCATTTGATTCCAGGAAGTGTCCTCCAAACATCAGGCCTTGCAGATATCCTTATGTCCAAAAGAGTGAAATTGAACGTATGATTGCAGAAATGTTAGAGGTTGGCATAATTCAACCTAGTCATAGTTCTTTCTCTGCTCTAGTAGTATTGGTGCACAAGAATGATGGATCAAAGTCCATGTGTCCAGATTATAGGGAGCTCAATAAGCTCACTATTAAAGATAAATTTCCCATTCTTATGATTGATGAATTATTGGATGAATTACATGGAGAAATTTATTTTACCAAGTCGGACCTTCGTTCAGGATATCATCAAATTAGAATGAAGACTCAAGATATTCTGAAAACAACATTTCAAACTCATGAGGGTCATTATGAATTTTTGGCCATGCCTTTTGGCATTACCAATGCACCTTCTACATTTCAAGGGTTAATGAATTCCATTTTTAAACCCTTCCTTAGAAAATTTGTGTTAGTATTTTTTGATGATATACTAATCTACAACAGGTCTTGGAAGGATCATATTCAACATGTTGACAGGGTGCTCAAACTATCGGAGGAGAAACAATTATATGCAAAAACCTCCAAATGTTTCTTTAGAGTACAAGAGGTGGAATATCTAGGTCATATTGTATCTCAGGAGGGTGTTAAGGTAGACCCTAAAAAAATTAAATCCATTAAGGAATGGAAATTCCCCACAACCATAAAGAAATTGCGAGGATTTCTCGGTTTAACAGGGTATTATCGCAAGTTTGTTAAGAATTATGGGAGAATATCAGCACCTCTAACAACATTATTGAAGAAAGATGCATTTTCATGGAATCCTGGAGCAACTAATTCCTTTGAACATGTTAAAGAGGCAATGTGACTAGCACCGGTCTTAGTTACGCCAGACTTCACAAAAACCTTTATTGTGGAATGTGATTCCTCATGAAACGGAATTGGTGTTGTTTTAATACAAGAAGGAAGACCCATTTCTTTTGAAAGTAGTCCAATCAAAGGAAAGTATTTTAAAAAATCTATTTATGAGAAGGAAATTTTGGCAATACTACATGCACCAAAGAAATGGTGACCTTACCTAATGGGAAGACACTTAAGGTAAAAACTGATCATGATAGTCTTAAATAATTTTTGGAACAAAGACTATCTTCAGAAGAGCAGCACAAATGGGTCATAAAGATGTTGGGTAATGACTTTGAAACCATCTACAAAAAATGGAAGCTAAATGTTGTTGTAGATGCACTCTCAAGAAAGGATGAGGAGGTGGAAGTGTTGCTTTGTTCCATTTCTATTATCCAACCAGATTGGATAACCGAAGCAAGGGAGGAATGGAAGAATGACGAAGAAGTGTGGACACTCATTCAAAAGTTGCATCAAGATCCCAGTACAGCTAATACATTTAATTGGAAAAATGATTGCTTATGGTAAAAATATCGCTTATATCTTTGTAAGAATTCCCAACTAAAACAAAATATTCTTTTGGAATTGCACACCTCTCCCGTAGGAGGACACTCAGAATTTTTAAAAACTTACCACAAGGTGAAGAAATATTTTTTTGGGAAGGCCTTAAATATGATATTCAAAAGTTTGTGGTCTACTCTTTGGTTTTCCAACAAAATAAAGTTGAGAAAACTAAGACCCTGATTCTGCTACAACCTTTAACCATTCCAAGTCAACGTTGGGAGGAGGTTTCAATGGATTTTATCACAGGTTTACCTATGGTGGTAATTGATAGATTTACCAAGTATGCACACTTTTGTGCGTTATCTCATCCATTTAAAGCAAGTATAGTTGCTATTGCAGTTATTGAAACAATTCAAAAGCTACATGGAAACCCAAAGATTATTGTAAGCGACAGAGATACCATTTTCACTAGAAATTTTTGGATGGAATTATTTTCTTGTTTGCGTAATCAACTATCCCATAGCTCATCTTATCATCCTCAATCAGATGGGAAAATTGAGATAGTGAACAAATGTTTGGAAGGATATCTTTGTTGTTTTGTATATGATAAACAAACACAATGGGTCAAATGGTTACCTCTGGCTGAATGGTGGTATAACACTTCCTTGCATACTGTAACAAAAAATACCCCATTTATGGAACTTTATGGATATCATCCACCATCCATCACATCATCTTTAATAGAAAATTCTAAGGTTAAAGCAATGGAATATCACATTGAGCATCAACAACAAGTTCTCCAACTCTTAAAGGATAACCTAAATTTGGCACAAAATTGAATGAAACAACAGGATGATCAACATCGCAGCGAGAGAAGTTTTGATGTAGGAGACTGGTTATTTCTACGGCTACAACCATACAAAAAAATGTCCCTCAAGCAAGCTAAGAAGGATAATAAACTATCACAAAAGTACTATGGTCCTTACAGGGATTTGCAAAATATTGGTACTATGGCATACAAATTGGAGCTTCCTGCTTCTTCTTGAGTACACCTAGTTTTCCATGTTTCATTCTTAAAGAAGGTTATAGGTGACAAACTTCCAGTTCAAACAATATTGCTAGAACTTGATGAGGAAGGAAAAATCATATTGGAACCTAAAGCAATCACATAAAAAAGAACTCGACGACTACAAAATTGATCAATTTCAGAGTATCTCATCAAGTGGAAGAACTTACCCACTGAAGATTCCACATGGGAGGATGAGAATTTTATACAAAAGCATCTAGAGCTACTCAAGCGTTGAGGACAACACTTTTTTGAAGAAGAGGGGCATGTTAGGTCCCTATATTACTAGTGTAGTCCCTTATTGTTGTTAGTGTAGCGCCCTTATTGTTATTGTTCTACCCATGTAGTCCCCATATTGCTATTATTGTGCCCCATAAAACCCCACTATCATTATTATTGTGCTCTTACATTATTATTTTTAGGTCATCTAGGATTGTATTGTGACCCCATGGACTCCTATATATAGAAAAGAGGTCTTGTAATTTGAAACATCGAAGAATTGTTCATTTATGTAATGTAAAGTATGTTTCTCCCTCGAAGTCGCTAATTTCTAAGGCGTTCATCTCTCTTTTCTTCTATTTTTGGAGCTGGTTTCATAACGATCTTCCTCATACGAAATTAGTTTTTGATGAAACAAATTGCGTCGAATTCCTGGCGATGAGAACTTCGCGGTCATTCAGGTTTTGATCGATTCTAATCACTTCCATTTTTTAGCTTAACACTGAGCACCTGATCATTCCTCCCCACTAGAAGCCTTTTGGACCCCAAAATATCTTTGATTACTGAACACATGGATGAGGGCACAGTTCCCTCACTCTTCTAGTCTCAATCCACTTTAATTTTCCCATTTTCATCAATTTGAGCTTTTCACAAAAACTAATCTTTTTCCTTGAACCTTGAGACCCTCTCTTGCTGTTGTAGACAACGTCATGCTGCAAGTTCCTTGAATTTGCATAACAACAAGATTTCCTGGCATAAAAAAAATTGTTCCCACCTTGGTCTTCAATCAAAGGAAATTTGAAAAATGTCTCACCTCGAACACTATCATCATGGCAATTCTTAACTAATATTGCTTTATACTTGCGACGACTTTTGACCAAGTGTTTTTGCCATTGCCATTTACCTTTTTGAAACCAAAAACAAGTACTTGTGGAACCTATGCCTTCTTTGTTAAATTTCTTTAGCGCTTTCTCTTTTACTTTTGCTCTCTCTTGCACCAGCATCTTGTTTCCAACACTACTCAACACTGATGTTGACTGTTGCATATCTTTCACATCTTGTTTACCTCCTTTCAAAGGCAACTTGTTAGAGTCCTGAAACATATTATTACAAGAATAAGCAACTTCAATGAATTCAACTTTTTCATTCGATGCATATTTTTTAAAGGTCTCATTCAAAACATCTCTATGCTTGATCATTAACAAAGTCAAATTTTGACTTGCATTCACTATTCTCTACATTTCTCCTACATGTATAAGAGAAAAAATTATCTTCTTCTTATGCGCTCTAACTATGTACTCAATTCCATCCTTAAACAAGTGATATTTCTTCTCATGGCGATGAAATATTGCTTTCTTATCATAAAGATAAGGACTTCCCAAAACAATACCTGAAATCTCAAACGACACTACATCAAGTTCAACTTCGTCAAGAAAGTTTGAATTGATTGCAAACCTTAGAATGCACTTCCTTGTTACCTGCAATTTTGCATTCTTACATATCCACCCTAAAGGATAAGGTCTTAGATGTATATCAGTTTCAAGTTTTAGCTCCTTCACTAAGAATTAGGGGAATTTTGATGTCTAAAATGGGCCTCCTAAGGAAATTATAAAATAAGAGTGGAAATAATAAAATAAGATTAGATTACATCATAAAATTTTAGAGGGAAAAAAGAAAAAACTACTTTTTCAACTCGTATTTTCAATTATCTCCCTATGGGTTTACTCAAATTTCGAGGAGGAACACTCATTGGATGAAAATTTTGATTCCTCATCCAAGGAGTACCCATGTTTCATACTTTTGATGGAGCCTTCTACATGAAAATTAAAAAATACATTAAAAACATGATTGCAATCACGTTTTTTCATGTATTTCTCATTTTTCGTATAGTAGGGTCCATCAAAAGTATGTAACATGGGTACTCATTGGATGAGGAATTAAAATTTTCATCCAACGAGTGCTCCCGCTCGAAATTTGAGTAAAACCTTAGGGAGATAAGTTGAAAATACAAGTTGAGAAAATAATTTTATTATTTTATTAATTTTCAATATTTTTACTCTTTTATCCCAAAAATGGTGAATCATCCCCCATGGTTGACATCATCATCTTGCATATTATTGGTTCTTATAAATTTTATTTTGGTTGTAAATTTTTCTTAGGAGGCCCATTTTAGACCTCAAAAGTTCTCTAATGTCTTCAAAAATCAAATTATCTTGAGAACCACTATCAAATAGTGTGTCTATCTTGGTATGTTTAGAAATGACTCTAATATCAAAGAGTTCAATTATTGTATCTTCATCTTGAGTTCCATTGGAACAACTTGAAGAACTAATGCTTGCAATGTTCTTACCTTTCAACCCATTGTTGTAATCTTGGTTTCATCTCCTGAATTTGAACCTAAGTCATGTTCAATGATTGCAACAATTTTCCTTTCTCTTTGGCTTTAAGTTTGTTTGGCTTCAACTCTGGATGGAGTTACAAACAATGGTCTTCATCATGGCCATTTTTTGAACAACGTTTACATGTGAGTTTCTCTTTCTCTTTTTTGATAGAGCTATTTCTCTTTCCTCTTCCATTAAACTTGCCCTTTCCTTTACCTTCATACTCAAAGAAACTATCACTTTTCTCATCTGCACTATATTTCCCTCTTGCTTCTAGATGTGTGGCTTGAACAAAAACCTCATCTAAGTTTGTGGGATTGAACATGAGAATAATATGTCTAAGGTAACTGTGAAAATCCCCAATATACTTTAACAAAGTTTCTTGAGAATACAAATTGACACCCAAAATAAGAGCTCTTCTCCGAAATTCATGAGTATAATCTTGCACACTTTGCCCTTTCAATTGTCTAAAATTCTATGAGTCCATAATGGCTTTTTGCATGTAATCTAGAGGATAGAAATTCATTTTGATGGCAGAAATAAAATTTTACCAAGACATTGAGATCTTACCATGGTTTTTAATCTCTTCTTGAGTCCTTGCTTCCCACCATACAAGTGATGATCCCTCCATCCTCAAGGAAGCCAATTGAATATTTATGTCATCTTCTTGAAGATTCGGAATTCTGCAATAAACCTCTAATTGACAAATCCAATTATCCAACTTCTTTGCATTCACTTCACCATTATACATTGGAAGCTCAAATTTGACATCAAGTTTAAGTAAGGAAGTTTTTCCTTTTTGGTTTTTTGAGTGAGAATGGGTGGTTTGTGTTGTGGAAGTGGAAAATGATTTTTATGGTGATGATGAGGATGATGATGAAGATGATGGATATGGAGGAGGATTTCCTCCACTACCCTTTGAATCCTTCTCTTCATCATTTTTTTCTTCTAAGGTTCCCTCTCCATGTGGAGACTTAGAATTCTCTCCAACCATCCGGGTGCTCCTCTCTTCAAAGATGATCTTAACCCTTTCATTTAGGTCATAGAAAGCCTTCTTCTATGCTTCCTCTTCTGAAGACCTTTATTCTCTCCTACACTTGAAATGATGGCTACGGATTCAAGCTCAGCTTCTAGTGCAACTTGTACCTCTTCAATCTCAGCTAGAGATAAAACTTGAGGTGCTTCAAGTGCAGCTGGGAGTGAAACTTTGGGTGGAGATGGTGGCCTTGTGGCTCTCCTTATTCTGGTCCTAACCTCAGGACTAGCAACCAACATTTTCCCTTCTCCTCTCTGCAACACTAACCTTGTAAGCATCACAAATTTGCAACCATTAAAACCCTACTTGCACAAAACTCAAGCAAATAACCTTTGCTCTAATACCACCTTGATCTTGAATCCGAATGTTAGTTTTTTGTGCTAATTTCATCTTGAAAATTATAAACAATTGTTGATCATTTTCTTCATGTGCATAGGTTTCCTTATGGTGTTTTTTAGTGTTAAACAAGTAATTGTGTCAAGTTTTATGTTAAATTCATGAGCATTTTAACATCAAAACAAAGTTCTGAACATTAGCAATACAATGTACAATAAGCCATCAAATGATCCATTAACACAATATTTTGATGAAGGAGTTCAACCCTCCTGGGCTACATCTCCTTGGTCTAGATTCCATGGCTTGGGCCTCTATATTAGCTCAAAATGGAAAAACATTCTATTTACAATTCTCTATTGCTCCTGAAACCTACTCCAACATGCTCAAAACATCCAAATCTTCTAGGATTGACTCTTTCTGAGCCTAATTTGGTCGAATTTTCCAAAAGTTATGGCTCATTCAATTTTGGCTTAGGAAACCCCACCAAAACTAGAGATAACTTCAGTTAGCACCGACAATTTTCGAGTCCCAACAGAAATGGCGGACTCTTCCAACTCTGCCACTAAGATAAGCATGTTTTAATTAACTGATAAGTGAGTTTTAATTATAAGATAAGCCAATTTTAGCGCTAAACGCGCGTTTAATCTGGAGTCTCCGCCTTTGGTCATCGTATATGCTTCTATTGTGAGGGGGCTAGCCCCCTCCTCCGCCCGTCGGTTCAACAGTGTTGAAACAAATATGTACAAATGACATTGTATTGTAATAAATGTTAGCACAACATAATGGTATGACTTGTGTCTTGTGTGGGGCAGGTCATGGGGTTGACCCTGACCTCTGCCTGTCCTCTAACATAAATTTTGTTCGACCATACATTTAATTCGACCTTTGAACATAGTTGAAATTCGGCCTTTGGGAGGGGGCATGTGGCGGCCTCCAAGCTAGTCACGTGTCCTCATCCCATTGCTTCCTCAAAAACCAACCATAATTCGACACGTAGCCAGAAATTCGGGTCAAACACAAAGTGACACTTGTCATATTGTCATTGGTAAAATTGAAGGAATATTCCAAGAATATTATTTTTTGCTTACTAGGCTACTATGTCATCATTCTGTCATTTCTGTAAAAAAAATAATCGTTTAGGAAAATGAACAATAGGCTCTATCTTCCTCATATGGAGTATTTTTTTGATGAAACAAATTGCGTCAAATTCCTGGCGACGACAAATTTGCGGTCGTTCAGGTTCCGATTGATTCCGAGCACTTCCATTTTGAGCTTAACACTGAGCACCTGATCAAGGTGTGACATTATGAATAGTGATTGAATACTTGATTTACATCAGTCTAGAGCTCATGTACTTTTTGAAATAGATAAGACTGAAATTTGCTATATAACACCCATTTTTTGATTATGGACCTCTTTCTTGTTTTATGTATGGAACCTAGACTTTATGGACAAGTTTTTTATTGTGCACCTCTTGCTTGTTTTATGTATGAAACCTAGACTTCATGGCCCATGTCTGATTTTTTTGTATATTAACACAAATATCTCATAAACATAGATCTATTAAATGTTAAGATGGATAAAAAAACTAGAGGTGCAAATCTCAATGTTTTGTGAGCCCTTTTGATGTATTGACATGTAATAGATCCCAAGTTTCAAATTTTTCTTCTAATGGACTTGTGAGACCCAAGTGGTAAGGGGAATTTCATGATGATACCTGCATGGATGTATGGCATATGGCTTGCTATTTATATGAATTTGGAGTATATATGGGCCAACTGCTTGTATTTAAAGATCTAGATACTGCTTTTAGCATGGACTAAGTAGGACCCAAGCTTTTACATTCCATTTAAATTTTTATGACCCAAGCTATGACTTTCGAAATAGTCACTGAATACTTGATTTACATGAGTCCAAAGCACATGTACTTTACGAAATAAATAAGACTCGAATGTGCTATATAAAACCCAGTTGTTGATTATGGATCTCTTTCTTGTTTTATGTATGGAACCTAGACTTTATGGACAAGTTGTTAATTATGCACCTCTTTCTTGCTTTATGTATGGAACCTAGACTTTATGGCTTAGTTCTTGATTGTACACCTTTTTCTTGTTTTATGTATGAAACCTAGACTTTATGGCCCATGTCTGAATTTTTTCATATATTAGCACATATATGTCTTAACCTTAGATATATTAAATGTTGAGATGGATCAAAAAATTGAAGGTGAAAATATCAATGTTCTGTGAGCCCTCTTGACATTTTGATGTGTAATAGATCCAACTTTAAGATTGATCTATGCCAATTTATTTATTGTTGATATGGTAATATAGATAAATAAAGCATCCACTCTTTTTTTACTTTTCATTTATTTAATGTTACTCACAGAAATGTTATGAGAGTTAAATATATACACCACCTCAGTTGTAAAGGACCATTTCTCTCAATGCAGTAATAAGCTAGTGCATGAACTGCCTTATCTGATTATTTTTTATTTATTTTTTTTCATGTGATTTTCATGGTCATATTACATAATTCTTATATATTTGTATGGGAATGGTATGCTTGATGATGCAAGAAATTCAAGTATAAATGGGTGTAGCAGAAGAGTTACGGTATCCTTCTTATGCTAAGAGTAATGGTACATGGAAATTTCCCCCAGGATTGGAGCTTTTCAATGCTATGACAAGGTATGGATGAAATTTGGAACTATAACATTTCCAACCTCATGGATACTATGTTGAGTTTGTAGATCCTTTAATGATCATTATGTTTATATGTATCCTTGCAATATATGTTGGCTAACCTGAAATCCACAACTAAAATTGATGGTAAGAAAGAATGGGGATATGGAAGCCCAACTAATGCAAGTGACTACAATAATTGGCCAGAGGAGAGATAATTCTTCTATCGTGAAGGTGGCTGGAACTCACCTTATGGTGTGTTTTTTTCCAATGGTATTCTAACATGCTTATGAACCATGGGTAAAGGATCCTAGTTGAAGTTGAATCCATTTTTCACAACCCCGGTTCCAAACTCTCTGGTAAAGTGGCAGGTATTCATTGGCATTATTTAACCAAATATCATGTACATGATATCCCTATAAGATATTACAATACTAGAGACAGAGATGGCAATCTTCTGATAGCAAAAATGTTTGGGAGACATGAAGCAATTTTTAATTTAACTTGTATTGATATGAAAGATGTAGAGCAACGAGTGGATGTAAAAAAATTTCCAAAGAAGTTCATAAATCAAGTGATCTAGGAAACCCAAAAATCCAGGATTCCTTTGGCTGGGGAAAATTATCTTCCTAGATTTGATGAAGCTGCATATGCACAAGTTCTTAATAATTCTAGTCTTTGGTTGGAAGAAGTCAGTCTAGATGATAATATTGAACCTATGTATGCTTTTTCATATTTGAGGATGGGCCAGGATTTGTTCCAAAGTAATAATTGGAGTAGGTTTGTGCCTTTTCTGAGAAAATGTCTCAACATAATGTTGTCCCGAATTCAAGGGATGAAAAACAGAGAGCTTTTAGACCTCTTATCCAGGAGGTTGCTTTTATATAAATAAGTGAAAAGTATGAAATCCAACTAAGGACTTCTAACAGGGCACAGGGACGTGGTTGTACTAGGGGTGCTCCATGTGAAAATGAATGTTAGGATATATCTTGATCCCATTGGGATCCATTACAATTCTTATTAGTCCCCAAAAGAGAGTAAAAGCAAGGATGTTTGTCCCTTTCCATCCCTTTCATAATAGATGGGCCCCATTATATTTGTGAAGGTTTTGATCCCCTCCCAAAGCCCCAAATTTTCTCCATGTCAAGGATAAATTTCCTTTAAACAAATCCAATCTCAAGGCCATAACTCGGGGATATCATGTTCGCAAATTGTTATCAACAAGGCACATGGACGTGGTTGTAATAGGGGTGCTCCATGTGAAAATGAATTTTGGGGCATCTCTTGATCCCATTAGCATCCATCACGGGGATTATTAGTCCCAAAAAGAGAGTAAAAATAAGGACGTGTGTTCCTTTCCATCCCTTTTGTAACAGATGGGCCCCATTATATTTGTAAAGGTTTTGATCCCCTCTTAAAGCCCCACATTTTCACCATGCCAAGGATAAATATCCTTCAAAAAAATCGAATCTCCTCGTGGTACAAATTAAACAACCTACTTCTCAATCAAATGAACAAATCTAATTTTATTATGTATTGACCTGCTATACTCTTATTAAATATTGGAACTTGTTATGTTGTTTGCTAAAGAACAACTATTACATCTTCTAATGGACAGAAAAAGTTGTAATGCACATGATCATTGAGCCAACAGAGCTTAGACTTTACATTAAGGAGCGTTTGAGGTGAATTTTCTATGATATGGTTTGCAAAAGAGGAACTCATCGTTGCTATTCAAAGTTATAATGTGGATATTCTGTGAAGCTAGGTTATGGGTGACTAAGGTGAATTTTCTATGCTATGAGGTTTTCTAATATCACAATGACCCTCCCCAACATTCTTAGATGAAATGGATAATGGACTTGGAATTTGTGCTTAATCAATAGAATTCACATTCGCTACAATGTTAGTCACGCCCTTTCAGCCTAAATTTTTGATCTAAAATGGTTTGGCTAATTAATCTTGCATTCTCTGTGCATTTGAACATCTCACCTTCCTTTCATTTGAAATTTGTTTCTAAATCACAGAGTAGGGAAGATATGACATTTCTTTTTAATGAATTTTTTAAATGAAAATGCTTTGTAGAAAACCCTTCAAGAACTTTCCTGTGATCTAGTGGATGATAAATAGGGTAAATTGTTGACCTTGATTTCAGAGCCACAATTCCAAGTGAAAATTATTTTATCATTAGTCTCCTGGTGGATGAGCAAAGGGTGGTTGTAAAAATAACATATCTTGGTTTCACAAGGGAATTTACAATTCCTATTAAGAAACACATGAGGTTAGTGTTTTAACTACATTTTCCACCCACATTTGCTTCTAGGTTTTGCAGAAATTCAATAATGGTTGCTTCTTGGTTTTGCATAAATCCAATAATGCTTGGAAACATTGACAACAATTGGTTGGCCTAAAACCCTTGGTGGTTGGGTTTGCTTTGGGAAGTTCTTTGTAGACATTTGAAGTCTATTACAAAGATCTTTTTTCTATCTTACTAGTGGATTTAGAAGAATATCTCCTTATAAGAAAAGAAATTTATGGCAACTTCAGGATAACCTTATTCTAGATGATGATGATATTGAACCCCATCTAACACAAAGAAAAAATAAAACAGTGACATCCGGAGAGCAAGAAATTGAGTTCCCTCACTATCATATCAAGTTTAATAGCATTTTTCAATTCAATTTGTATCAAGTGTTAAATGACATCTCAACTATTTTGTGCACAAGTTATTAGCATAAAAAGTGTATTAGAATAAGAAAACCTAAGAAGCATATATCATTCTCATATTTCTATGGTAACTTAAAAATAGTTCACAAGCATTTGGGTGAGGGGAAACAACAATGTTTTGATATGAAACAAAAGATTTAGAGCTATAATAGTGTGAGCACATTGATGGAGATAGAGTGCCATTAAATAAGAAGTGGGGAAGACTTAGAGTCTCAATATACAAGAGTATGTTTATCTTCTAGTGGATTTCAACGTTTGGCTTGAGTGCAAAAGAGAAATAGACTCTAGCTTTATCCGAGACAATCAAACTGAGGCTATGCTTTAGATACTTTAATGTTTCTTCAAAATGATACTGAATATTCAATTAAATCGCATAACTTATCACATCTTCTTTCATCAATGTTACTCTTCTTTATGCTAACACCTTAAAGTATTTCCTTTACAACATTTGATACAATTGCTAATTATTTTCACAATAAGAAAGTATATTCGTAATACTCCTAGTATATATTAGTCATACAAATTTTACCATTTCCCTACCTTATTTGATTGCACTTTGTATCAAAATATAAACTTGATTCCGTATTTCCCAAAATTCCAAAACTCGCCATCTATTTCAAATGCCCTATATATAAACAAGGGCTACAGAGTAGCTACTACCTGCCGCTTAATGTAAATATAGAAATGTTGTAATGTGATTTTGAACATTTCTATGCCACTAAATGTAAATATAGAAATGTTGCAATGTGATTTTGAGCATGTCTATGATACTTTGTAACAAATTTGATTTCAAAATTGTTCCAGTTTTTTTTTTTACCATATTAAAATTATACTAAAAACGTTTTGTAAAAAACTTGTTCTGAACAATAAATCTATTGTCTTACAATATTTATTGTAATGAAGATGTTGTTAAACATATTACATGAAAACACCATTGATTATCAAAATTTAGAATTAGTAAATCTCCAAGCATATTAGAATTAGTAAATCTTCAAATCAAAGCTATCTTAATTTAGTAGTATAACGATATAGCAAAATTCCTAAGTACAACAATCTTATTCACATCTACATCAACAAACAGACATGCTTGAAAGGTTCTCATTTTGTTTTACTTATGAGTAAATAGTTACTTTTTAACAAAGTCTTTGTAGTTATATGAAACTTAAATAAGCATTATACTTTTCTAAATTTTATGTGGTAACTAAACTACTATGCAACACTTGTAACTTATTATTGCTTTATTAGCTTTTTCTTTTTACATATTTTTTTTAAATGTGTAAATGTTTAACTCTTATATATATAAATTAATATTAATGATTATAATTTAAAATAAAACTGTTTATTAT
This sequence comes from Pinus albicaulis, assembly GCA_034641835.2. Taxonomy (NCBI): domain Eukaryota; kingdom Viridiplantae; phylum Streptophyta; class Pinopsida; order Pinales; family Pinaceae; genus Pinus; species Pinus albicaulis. The sequence continues at coordinate 87,132 of JAXQQM020080286.1, forward strand.
TATTAATAAACAAATTTATGGTTTTATTATCTTTTTATTTTTACATTTTTTTTTAAATGTGTAAATGTTTACCTCTTATTTATATATGTAAATTTATGTATATATGTAAACTAGAAATTGCACCACATGTTGCAAAAGAAATGCCTTAAGGCAACATAATAGGAAAGAGTAGCCTAAAAGAAATAAGATTTGCAGAGAAGGAGTTATCGTGAAGGAATGATTGGTAAATTTTTTTTCCATGGAAGCACGTCGTGGAGGTTTCAAAGATATTGATGATAAGAGTTATCAACTAGAAAGATACAGTTCTTAAACTCATAAGCCTCTTCTTGATTGAAAAAATACTAAACTAATAAGATATAGCAAAATTCTTGGCACAATATGTCAGCTTGCAACATGTCCAAATAAAACAACTGAAGTAAATACTATTAGATGGTTTCCGATACATTTATGTAATTAAAATAGAGCTAGGAACTTTTGAAGACTACTTCATTGAAAATTAGAAACATCTCCATGCATGTTGGCATCAACATAAAACTGAAATGATTAGCATGATTAGCATATATCATTGTAGACATGGTTACAATTTTTCATGGATTAGGTGGTATGTATCAACAAGAAAGGATATTAAATTATGTTATAAGTAATGCAACTGTTACACGAACTATTCATAGTCCTTAATGATATACTTAAATTTCTTTCACAATACTAATCAAGTGTCTAAACAAGCCATCATCACTTCCAAAATCAAATATTTAAACATACAAGTTGTAAAAAATGAATTTGTGTCTATTAAAACATACAAGTTGTAAAAATTGAATTTGTTTCATAAATTTTGTTAAACACCATGTTAAAGCACACACATGGTGTATGAGAAGAATAAACACACACACAAGAGACTCAACACACAATGAAAGATAAGCGTGAGGCTTTCTTATTTTTCCATTATACATGATGTACATTTATAATACAATGGTGTGACTCTTGGTTTCATATTCCAAGGTCACTTGGACTCCATTGTGACTTTTCGCATTCCACACCTACCCATGTAGGATTAGGTATTCCAACATCCCCCCTTAATCCGAAGGGGTATGTGTGAGTCCAAGAAAAGAGTTGTAATACAAATCTGCAAAGTATACATGGCAGCACTTGGGCTGAATCAACTCTCTGAAATGTTGGAAAAAGAGATGGTTTAAGGATGACCACCAACACTGGAACGCAAAACTTGTTGCAGTTCCCGGAACTCTTCCAAAACTGGCAAGAAGCTAAAAGCTTTTGCTAGAGGAATTGTCCCTCATAAAAAAGGGAGACCTTCAACCTAAAAGAAGGGAGGTCTACTACCTGTGATGGTTTTAGGATTACCAACAACTCTGGAATGCTTTGAAGCATTTCCTGGAACTCAACCAATGTTGGCAAGAAGTTGAAGGCTTCTGCTAGAGGAAGTGTTCCTCATATATGAAAGGGAGACCTTCGACCTAAAAGAAGGGAGGTCTACTACCTGTGATGGTTTTAGGTTATCCACCAACCAAAGATGATGGTTTAAGGTTGTCCACCAACCGAAGGCATGCTCATGGGCATTCGTGTCTCTGGCTACATCTCTGAATCTGGAATGAAGAATTGTGGCTCAGGCTCGCTTGAACTGCTAGCTACAACTCTGAACATGGAATGCGAGATTGTGGCTCAGGCTCGCTTGATCTGTCGTCGAAGCTTGTACATGACCACAATTTTCCCCCCTGTCAAGGACAAGGTGAGATGATGGCGAAAACTCAACTGCAAGTTTGCTCAATATCCGTGAACAAGTTCTAACATGTGTCGTAAACATCTTCTTGGCTGCTGATGCCCATTGCCAAGAAGCGATCCATCCAAGATGAATATTTATTCTTGCAGGAGGCTTGTGTCTGAAGCATCTGTTTGAAGAATGAGTGTGCCGACCACAGTGCTTGCATGGATGAAGATCAAAACAATGATCTTTCATATGGCCAACTCGATCACAGTGTTGGAAATTCTCAATCTGTTGTGGAAGTGTAGCAGGATCTGGAACAACTGCAGGTGAACTGTCATACAGGAATCTGGCACTCTGAAATATGATGGGCTTTGTGCAGTCTGGAATATGAAAGGACACATCCTTGTCATATCGAAGACCGGTTCGGTGCTTGTTGTGGACAAGCTCTTCCCAAGGTATGATGATGGGCTTGAGAAGTGCAGGTTGAACTACTGTATCTACATGTACATCTGCTCTTGTGCAAGGAACTGAATGTGAATCAACTGAAACTTTATCTTCTTTCTTCTGATGAGAGTCCTTCTCAATCTTCTGAACAGAAATAGGTTCAAAATGGTGACTCTTTTGCTGAAGTTCGTCTTGCTGGAGTTGAGATTCCAACTGCAAAAACTCAATCTTTTCTTGTGCATGTAGCAAACAATTTTGAATGTTACAAAGAGCATGCTTGCTCATTTTTATCATATCATCAACATTGGAATGAATGAGGTTATTCAACAACACTAATGCCTCATTGATTTTAGCCATTTCAACAACTTAGGCTCAAAAATGAAAGGGTGTCAGCTTCAACCGAAAATGCACCCGTTTACAATGTGATTCAATCTCTTTCAAACAATTACAAATGACTTCAAGGAATTCTCAAAGTACAAAGTGTGCTCCTCAAATGATGGAGGGAAATCAACAATCCAACAACTCAAATTTACACTTCAAATCTTGATTGCAACTATGAATGAAGAAGCAATATCAATACAATGTCAATATCTCTGCAAAAATATGTGCAGTTGAAAACACTATGCAGGAGGCCTTTAAGGCAGCTGAAATTTCTTCAAAGAGTTGTTTTCAATGATGGCAAACTTGTCTTCAAATGTCAATTTCTTCAGAAAACCACCCTTATGTCACAAATCACACAATGTCTAATTCACTTTTCTCTAAATATAGTCCATCTGCTCTTCATATGCCGTTTCTTCTTTTACTGCTATACATTTTCTCTATCTGCTCTTCCTCTCTTCCTCTCTCTCTGCTGTTTTTTTTTTTTTTAAATTAAAATTAATTAAAGAATGAATTTTTATTTTTTTTGAGATTAATTAAAAAATGGGAAAGGGATTATAATAGAAATGGAAGGGAATTTAATAAATTAAAAAGGGATGGGAAAACTAAGGGAAATGTTAATTAAAAAAAGGGGTTATTAATTTAAAGGTCGAATTTAAAAAAATTAAAACATGAATATAATTAAAAAGTGAGTCGTATTGCAAGGGAGGGAAGCGTATTTGGGAGGGCGTGGTCGAGAGTGTAAGTGAGGTGAGGGGCAGGAGAGTAGGTGGAGGGGCATCGAACGTTGTGTAGGAGCGATGATTGGAGGGTCGAAGACCACTGTGGGGAATCGTGAGCTGTAGATTGGCGTTGACGCAGAGAGATGGGCGGAGTGAGGTAGGGTGAATGCAGATAGAGAGAGCGTAGCTAGCATAGAGAGGTGGGTTAGGCGTGAGGCGAAGCGTAAGCGAGGGGTAATGGGCTCAGATGGAGATGCGAGCAACAGTTGCTAGCAAGGGAGGGGGTCGTCGAGAGATAGGGCTGAGTAGGGAGTAGTGTAGAGATTGGAGTGGGAGATTTACTGTAGGCGAGGTCGAGAGCCGTAGAAGGGAGTTAGTATGCAGTGTTAAGTGTAGCAGATAGGCGTAGAGAATGGTAGGATGCGTGAGGAGTTAATGGCGTAGGGAATAGCGCAACGGAGGAGGTTCGAATGTGAGCTGGGAGGGTGTATCGGGTAGAGCGAGCAGGAGTCGAGGTATGGGTATGCGTGTTGAGGCGGGTGGAGGGTCGTATAATGGAGCTGGCAGGGTTTGGGAATGAGGGCCGAAAGGCCAGTTGGGTTGCGTATCGCAGGGAGGCTGCTAAGAGTGTGAGCGTGAATGCTCGGGTAGCGGGTAGGGTAGATGTGATGTAAAGCGTTGAGCGGCGTATGGTGAGGGCCGTGGGTGAGGGAGAGTTGTATTGCAGGGATGAGGGCAGCAGTACAAATTTCAAGTACTGAAATGCAACAGCAGATTGCCAATAAAACCCAGAAATGCAGAAATTTTCCAATGGTAAAACTCAGAAATTTTACTTGAAAAACTTAGAAATTTTCTTCAGAAACCCAATATAAATAGTATCCAGCAGCTCTTCAAATTGCAGATTTTAATGAGTAGAAATTGCAGAGAAAATTTAGAATGAAAACCTTCAGATGGGCAGTGCTGCTTTTTTTTCAAAACCAATGCCGGAATGCTGCCAATTTCTGAATGCTGCTCCTTCTCCAAAACACTTCTGAATGGTGGCAAAAACACTACTGCAGAAACTCTGAGTGCTGCAAAAATGTCAAGAATTTTTGCAGATATACATAGGCCATAAACACAAATGGCTCACTCAATTTGGAGCAGGGCCAACAATCGCCCACTCTGATACCATGTTAAACACCATGTTAAAGCACACACATGGTGTATGAGAAGAATAAACACACACACAAGAGACTCAACACACAATGAAAGATAAGCGTGAGGCTTTCTTATTTTTCCATTATACATGATGTACATTTATAATACAATGGTGTGACTCTTGGTTTCATATTCCAAGGTCACTTGGACTCCATTGTGATTTTTTGCATTCCACACCTACCCATGTAGGATTAGGTGTTCCAACAAATTTTAATAGAATCATGTGCTCAGATCTAAGATATAGTTCTTAAACTCTGAAGCCTCTTCTTGATAAAAAACATACTAAAATCATAAGATATAGCTGAAGAGAATATATATATATGTGTGTGTGTGTGTGTGTGTGATCTTACAGCAATATTGCTTCCTTGAACCTTACAAATCATGAGGCCTATGTTGAAATTAAGTTAAGGACATTGTCTTATCATGCCAACATGAATGCCTCATGAATGAAGAAATAGATATTGATTTTCTACCTTCAAAATCAAAGGTATTTTTAGTGTAGTTCCTCCCTATTTAATCTTTACCACTTCCTATTGAGTCACCTATGTATTAGTTTTTCATGATATTTGAAAATATTCAAAATATTAGTGATCTCCCTGGTGTCTACCATGTTCTTGTTTTTTCAGTGTCGCCGATATGAATTTGGTTTCTTTTTTTCTTTGTCAAGATAGTAAAAAATGTATGGAGAGGTGGCTTTCATCACTTCAAGAGAAGTAAAAAGTATGGAGAGGTGGACCGATGTTGCTCACATCGAAAGTTGTACTTCTCGGATAGATCTTTCTAACGAGCTATTGAGCACGTCAAACGGAGATCGGATGCCAAAATTACGTCCCCGGGAAGTTGAAACACCAATTTACCCAAACGAGACCCACAGCTTTGGCGCTTCATCTCCTAGAGTTAGGTTTTTTGACGTTTTAGTTTTTCCATTGTTTCTCAATAATAAATAAGCCCTCGAGCCACATTGTAACATAGTTCAATGGTCTATAGCCTCCACATCTCTTCTCAGAGATTCGCTATCAGCACCCTAGCTATTTTATTTCCATTATGTTTGTAAGCAGTTCTGTTATTTGATATTAATGAAATGAAGCCTTATTTCCACTGCATCTCTATGTTTATGGTTATTTCTATATTCTATTGCGTTCATGTGGTATTTCCAGCAAGATGGAAAAATGTCATGGAATATGAAAGCAATTTCATTCATCTGTTTTATGATCTTTTATTATGGGGAAACTATGTCTACAGATCATCTTAATTCCCCCCTTTAAATAAACTGCATTCCCCATGAATACCATGGGCCATTGCGGTTTTTATAGTTTATTATTATTTTATTTTATTATTTTTATTTTTTATTGTATTTTGACCCAGTTAAAGTGTTCATTACATTATAACTTAAAAGTCGCCAAAACCTAAATACTTATCTTAATTTCCCCCTTTAAATAAATTACATTCCACATGAATACCATGGGTTGTTTTTATAGTTTATTATATTTTATTTTATTATTTTTATTTTTTATTGTATTTTGACCAATAGTTTTTTCTTTTTTTATAGTGTTTTTTATCTATATATTTTAAATTAATTTGTTTGTGTGGAGTTTAATTTTATGTTATAAATTTTATTTAAATCTAACAATTTTTTAATAATATCATTTAAACTTAAAACTTGTGGATCTAATAGCCTAAAATGTTTCAATCGTCTAACATTTGATCCAATGGCTCAAACATAGACACATTGGTAGCTAGGGGAGTTGTTTTCAAATAAAAACGCCTTAAAGCGTAATTAATATTAATGACTATAATTTAAAATAAAGTTGATTATTATTATTATTAAATAAGGTTATAATTTAGTTAATTTGTATGATTTTTATGATGTAAAATATATTATAAAGTATGTTTTTTAAATACATTTAAATGTGTCTTTTTTTATAAAGATAAAAACATATATTATTTAATAAATTACTCTATAATTAATGTCAAATTTGATAATTAGTTCGTATTGAAATTTTAATATTTTAACTATGATTAAAATATAATTTATATTTTATGTTAAATTGTTTATTTTATAATAATATATGTGATTTATTAAGGCATTAATTTTAGAATTTTTTGTTTTGAAATATCTTCTCCACTTATATTATGTTATTTTTTATTATTCATGCAACATTGCCTAACCACTATGTCATAAATGAATATATTAATTAAAATTACTTTTTCCTAGTTTTTTTTATCCAAATTATTTAATTGTTTTTAATTAATTTAAATATAAACTAATTAAATAAAATATAAAATCTATTAAAAACAAATTCTTAACTATAAAATTAATATAATATTTTATAGTTAAGAATTTGTTTTTAATAGATTTTATATTTTATTTAATTAGTCACTTCCTTTGATGGGTACGTCTGACGTGTTATGTTGTCGGACATCAGTGGTCTTCACGTGGTGTGGCCGGTGGCGAGATGCTTCCCTCTTTCACCCGCGAAATTCCCAAACCCCCTGGTCGCTTAATGCTTTGATGAATAGATACATTATAACACTTCTTTCTACCTTTGAATTAGGGTTTTGAAATAAGAGGGTTTTCAAATAGGAGGAGCTCTGGTTTGAAACAAACCGAAATCATTGCAGGTTTGCTCATAATCGAACCGATTGGGAGACGATACATAGACATACAAAAGTCGCGGTGGCAACTTGGTAGCTGCTGGTAGCCACTCTGCACTTGTGAGATCAACCAGACGAGGAATCTGAAAATATTAGGATTACCAAGCCTTGGTGGTAACTTGGAAGCGGCTGGTAGGCTCTTCAAACTTGTGAGATCAATCGGATCCAGGTTTTAATCCCAATCTCTCTCATACATTTCATCTTTGTGTATTCCATGGCAAATCCTTTGGCATCGTCGTCCAACTCGTGTGGCAACAAGGCTCCCTACCATGTGTTTATCAACCACAGGGGGCCGGACACCAAGTTAAACATGGCCGGCCATCTCTACAATCGCCTTCATAATTTAGGATTGCAAGTGTTTCTGGACAAGGAAGAAATGGAGAAAGGGGACTTCTTCACTTCTCAAATAGCTGCAGCTATACGAGCGGCTTCCGTACATATAGCAATATTTTCCCCTGGATATGCAGACTCCGAGTGGTGTCTCAATGAGCTACTACTTATGTTGGAGTCCATGGAGTCGGTCCGGTCAACCATTATTCCAATCTTCCATCGTGTTAACCCTGCTGACCTTCGCTGGACAGTTGGCAAAGACGGAGTGTATGCAAAAGCCCTCACCCTTCTCCAAGGGAAGAAAACAACCGACTCCCTGACGCATCAAGAGAAGCCGCGTTACGACCCCGATATCATTGAAAAATGGAGAAATGCTCTTTCTGAAGTTTCAAAAATAGACGGTTTTGAGCTGGAAAGAGCTTATAATGGGTGAGAACTCAATATCTTCTTGTTCCTCTTATTATATTGTTTAGTTTGATATGTGTATGACAAATTGTTTATGTAGCCTTTGCTTACTGCTAATTAGAAATTTTGCTTCTGAATATTAATTCAGTTTGGAGTGGCGGCTGGTGAATGAGGTCGTGCAACTGGTATTGGAAAAGGTTAAAAAGCCGCCACTGGACGTGTCCAGATATCCAACAGGTTTGGATCAAAAAGTGAGAGATTTTGAAGAGTTATTGAAGCAGCAGCAAATTGGGGTAACTAGAGTTATAGGAATTGTGGGGCTTGGAGGGATTGGCAAAACCACATTAGCTAAGGAAATCTTTAACCGTGAAAGATCAAATTACAGGCAATCTTGCTTTTTATTTGATATCCGAGAAAAGTCTTTAACTACCTTACAGAGTGACCTTATAAAGGACTTGACTCAATTGAACGAGCAAATCCGCAGCACTGATGAAGGTAAAGGAAAGCTCAAACAAAACCTGTCATCCAAACAAGCTCTCGTTATTTTAGATAATGTGGACCATCCTTCGCAGCTGGATGCATTACTCTTGCCAGCTAAGGATGCCCTTCATCCCAGCAGTTTAATTTTAGTAACATCTCGGGATAAACAGCTTCTTATAAAGAATGATATCAATGAGTCAGCCATTTATAAGTTGGAGTGTCTCAATCAGCAACACTCCCAAGAACTCTTCTGCTCGCACGCCTTTGACCAGTCTCGTCCAGTGACAGAATTTGAGGTACTGGTTAGTAAGTTTGTTGATGCGTGCGGTGGGTTACCGTTATCTCTCACGGTGATTGGCGCGCATCTTCGTGGAAACAGCGATCTAACTCTCTGGAAAGACCAATTGAACGAAATCTCAAATATGCTTCCCGATGATATACAAAGCAGACTCAAAATCAGCTACGACAGCCTGAGTGAAAAGGATAAACAGATATTCCTAGACATTGCATGTTTCTTCCTCGGAGAAGACAGGGATACTGCCATTCAAATATGGAAGCGACTGGGCTTGGATGGATGGCAGCTGGGTCTTTGGAATCTACAGAACAAGTGTCTCATTGAGGTCGACAGCAAAAATAATATAACAATGCACGACCATGTTCGAGACCTGGGCAGAGATATCGGCGAGAAAAATTCCCCGTATCGTTTTTGCCGCCTAACGGAGAACATTCTTGAGAATCTGCCGGAGAAATTTACGGTACGTATTTTGAAGCACTAAGATTGGTTTTGAAAATAGTGTTGTGGTCTCAATATCGTAATTCTTAGGTTTTGCAAGGATGTCAATATTGTTTCTAACAGTTTCCAGTGAACAATTTAGGTGCGTGGAATTAACATGATTGAAACACCTGTTGAAAACCGTGCGGAGCTGGGCGATCTCTTCAGTGGTATGCGTGGGTTGAAGCTGCTTAGAGTTGAAGGGGATTGTTTGGAAGAAAGCATATTCAAGACTGTAAAGTCACAAAATCTCATATGGCTGAGATGGGATAGATGTCCCTATTCTTGCCTTCCTCGCTGGATTCCAATGGAGCGTTTAAGGGTTCTGCAAGTGTGCAGGTCGGCAACATTGAAAACACTGTGGGAAGATGATCATAATCTTCAGGTATATAGTAAATTTTTTTATTGCGTTTGTTTTTCCCTGTGAAATGGCTTTTGGATATTCCATCTTGGTAGAACACCACGTTGACAATTGGTATCCACGGCCCCAACTCACTTTTGGAAGTTTTATGGACATTGCAGGTACCTTTATACTTGAGGGAGTTGAGTATTATTGATACTAACCTTTCAGAACTTCCAAAGTCCATAGGTAAGCTGAAGAACCTGGAAAAATTTGTCCTTGAATCTCGATTTTTTTTTATTCATCTGGAAACCTTGCCAGATGAATTCTGTCATCTGGAGTCTTTGGAGCACCTGAGGTTAATCAACTGCCGTTCAATGAAGTCGCTGCCGGATTGCTTTGGCAATTTAACGAAACTCCAACATATAGACCTGTCCCGTAGTCGCCAGTTGAATATGCTTCCAAATTCCTTTGGGAAGTTAAGTAACCTCCGACAGGTTAATTTCTCCGGGTGTGATTCTTTAAAAGGGCTTCCAGATTCCCTTGGAGAGTTAAAGAACCTCCAGCATATTGACTTGTCTTCTTGCAGTAAATTAGAAAAGCTTCCAGATTCCCTTGGCGAGTTAAAGAACCTCCAGCATATTGACTTGTCTTCTTGCAGTAAATTAGAAAAGCTTCCAGATTCCCTTGGCGAGTTAAAGAATCTCCGACATATAGAGCTGGCTTCATGTAGAAACTTAGAGAAGCTTCCGGATTCCCTTGGTGAGTTAAAGAACCTCCAACATATTGAGTTGTCTGATTGCTATAACTTAGAAAGTATTCCAGATTGCCTTGGTGAGTTAAAGAACCTCCAACATATTAGCTTGTCTCAGTGCGGAAAATTAAAGAAGCTTCCAGATTCCTTTGGGAAGTTAAAGAGCCTCCGACATATTGAATTGTATTATGCCTATAATTTAGAGAGGCTCCCAGATTCCTTTGGGGAGTTAACGAACCTGCAACATTTGAATTTGAGTCATTGTGCAAAGTTGCAGATATTTCGTGAAACTCTTGGAAAGATAAGTTCCCTTGAATACTTAAACATCTCAGGTTGTCGGAAAATTGAAGTATGGCCTCCCCAAGTCGCACATAACCGGTCATTGCTAAAATTATTTTTACATGCTGCAAATTTAAAAGAATTGCCAAGTGCTATTGGAGAGCTAAGTAATTTGCAAGTTCTGCATTTAGGAAGCCGCCAATTGAAACGTCTGCCCGACAACTTCGGTGACTTAAGGAGCTTACAGAAATTGGAGCTTTCTGGTTGCATTCAGTTGACATGTTTGCCGGATTCCATTAGATTGTTGACCCAGCTAACAGAGTTGAACATCAAGAATTCAGGTGTAGAGTACTTACCACCATGCCTCATGGAGCTGAACAGTCTTCAGCGGTTGTTAATAGAGGAGTGTCCGTTGAGTGAACTGCCATTCAGAAAAGTTGAAGGGACAATAGTGTTCGATAAAGTGGACATTTCCATTGTCAACTATATGTTTGGGCTAAAGTATTTGAGACTGTGCCTGACAAACATTTCAGGGTTATCATTTTGTGAAGGCGTTTGCCCAAACCTTCAACATCTCAACATTCTTAGATGTGGTTTTTTGGTGGAGGTTGGAGAATTGCCAGCAACACTAATAGAGCTAGAGTTGAGTGAGTGTTGTACATTGAGGAAAATAGGACTTTCTGGTCTTGAAAAGCTCGAGAAATTCCAACTCGTAGCATGCCACACAGTTGAGGAGTTGCCAGGTCTTGAAATGTTGGTACGTTTGAAGGAGCTGAAGGTTAACTGCCACTATTTGAAAAGCATAGACGGATTGGCGCAGTTGACAGAACTTCAAGTGCTAAACACTGAAAAATGTTGTTCCTTAGAAGAACTTCCAGGTCTGGAACATTTGACTTTGCTGAGGGAGCTTAAAGCCAGTGGGTGTCGGAAAGTGCGGAGCATAGTGGGGTTGGCGCAGCTAGCAAAACTGGATGTGCTAGACATGAAAGACTGCTCTGAGCTGGAAGAACTTTCGGGTCTCGAACATTTGACATCGTTGAGGAGGCTTAATGCCAGTGGCTGTGGGAAATTGCAGAGCATAGAGGGGTTAGTGCAGCTGACAGGACTTCAAGAGCTAAATGTAGCAAACTGGATTGAGTTTAAAGAAATCTCAGGTGGTCTCAAACATCTGACTAAGTTGAGGAATCTTAATGCGAGTGGATGTGGAAAACTGCAGAGCATAGAGGGGTTAGCGCATCTGACAGGACTTGAAGAGCTAAGCGTGGCAAACTGCTGTGAGTTAAAGGAAATCCAAGGTGGTCTCGAACATCTGAAGTCGTTGTGGAATCTTGATGCGAGTGGCTGTGCGAAACTGCAGAGCATAGAGGGATTGGCGCATCTGACAGGACTTGAAGAGCTAAACGTGGCAAACTGCAGTGAGTTAAAAGAAATCTCAGGTGCTCTCGAAGGTCTGAAGTCGTTGCGGAGTCTTGATGCGCGTGGCTGCGCGAAACTGCAGAGCATAGAGGGATTGGCGCATCTGACACGACTTCGAGAGCTAAACGTGGCAAACTGCAGTGAGTTAAAAGAAATCTCAGGTGCTCTCGAAGGTCTGAAGTCGTTGTACAGTCTTGATGCGAGTGGCTGTGCGAAACTGCAGAGGATAGAGGGATTGGCGCATCTGACAGGACTTGGACAGCTAAACGTGGCAAACTGCAGTGAGTTAAAAGAAATCTCAGGTGCTCTCGAAGGTCTGAAGTCGTTGCGGAGTCTTGATGCGAGTGGCTGTGCGAAACTGCAGAGGATAGAGGGATTGGCGCATCTGACAGGACTTGGACAGCTAAACATGGCAAACTGCAGTGAGTTAAAAGAAATCTCAGGTGCTCTCGAAGGTCTGAAGTCGTTGCGGAGTCTTGATGCGAGTGGCTGTGCCGTTTCACAGAGGATAGAGAGTTGGCGCATCTGACAGGACTTGGACAGCTAAACGTGGCAAACTGCAGTGAGTTAAAAGAAATCTCCGGTGCTCTCGAAGGTCTGGAGTCGTTGCAGGTCTTGATGCGAGTGGCTGTGCGAAACTGCAGAGGATAGAGGGATTGGCGCATCTGACGGGACTTGGACAGCTAAACATGGCAAACTGCAGTGAGTTAAAAGAAATCTCGGTGCTCTCGAAGGGTCGAGAAGTCGTTGCGGAGTCTTGATGCGAGTGGCTGTGCGAAACTGCAGAGGATAGAGGGATTGGCGCATCTGACAGGACTTGGACAGCTAAACATGGCAAACTGCAGTGAGTTAAAAGAAATCTCAGGTGCTCTCGAAGGTCTGAAGTCGTTGCGGAGTCTTGATGCGAGTGGCTGTGCGAAACTGCAGAGGATAGAGGGATTGGCGCATCTGACAGGACTTGGACAGCTAAACGTGGCAAACTGCAGTGAGTTAAAAGAAATCTCAGGTGCTCTCGAAGGTCTGAAGTCGTTGCGGAGTCTTGATGCGAGTGGCTGTGGAAAGCTGCAGAGCATAGAGGGATTGGAGCATCTGACAGGACTTCGAGAGCTAAACGTGGCAAACTGCAGTGAGTTAAAAGAAATCTCAGGTGCTCTCGAAGGTCTGAAGTCGTTGCGGAGACTTGATGCGAGTGGCTGTGCGAAACTGCAGAGGATAGAGGGATTGGCGCATCTGACAGAACTTGGAGAGCTAAACGTGGCAAACTGCAGTGAGTTAAAAGAAATCCCAGGTGGTCTTGAAGGTCTGAAGAGGTTGAGGAAGCTTCATGCGAGTGGCTGTGGAAAACTGCAGAGCATACAGGGATTGGAGCATCTGACAGGACTTCGAGAGTTAAACGTGGCAAACTGCAGTGAGTTAAAAGAAATCTCAGGTGCTCTCGAAGGTCTGAAGTCGTTGCGGAGACTTGATGCGAGTGGCTGTGCGAAACTGCAGAGGATAGAGGGATTGGCGCATCTGACAGAACTTGGAGAGCTAAACGTGGCAAACTGCAGTGAGTTAAAAGAAATCCCAGGTGGTCTTGAAGGTCTGAAGGGGCAGAGGAAGCTTCTATGCCAGTGGTGTATTTTATGGAAAGCTACGGAAGCATGAGGGATTGGAGCATCTGACAGGACTTCGAGAGCTAAACGTGGCAAACTGCAGTGAGTTAAAAGAAATCTCAGGTGCTCTCGAAGGTCAGTGTTTGGGAGGCGCAGGGTACAGTGGTTGTGTGCGAAACTGCAGAGGATAGAGGGATTGGCGCATCTGACAGGACTTGGACAGCTAAACGTGGCAAACTGCAGTGAGTTAAAAGAAATCTCAGGTGCTCTCGAAGGTCTGAAGTCGTTGCGGAGTCTTGATGCGAGTGGCTGTGCGAAACTGCAGAGCATAGAGGGATTGGCGCATCTGACAGAACTTGGAGAGCTAAACGTGGCAAACTGCAGTGAGTTAAAAGAAATCCCAGGTGGTCTTGAAGGTCTGAAGAGGTTGAGGAAGCTTAATGCGAGTGGCTGTGGAAAACTGCAGAGCATAGAGGGCTTGGCGCAGCTGACAGGACTTGGACAGCTAAACGTGGCAAACTGCAGTGAGTTAAAAGAAATCTCAGGTGCTCTCGAAGGTCTGAAGTCGTTGCGGAGTCTTGATGCGAGTGGCTGCGCGAAACTGCAGAGCATAGAGGGATTGGCGCATCTGACAGGACTTGGAGAGCTAAACGTGGCAAACTGCAGTGAGTTAAAAGAAATCCCAGGTGGTCTTGAAGGTCTGAAGAGGTTGAGGAAGCTTAATGCGAGTGGCTGTGGAAAACTGCAGAGCATAGAGGGCTTGGCGCAGCTGACACGACTTAAAGTTCTAAACGTGACAAACTGCAGCGACATAAAAGAACTTCCAGGTCTCGAATATTTGAGATCATTGAGGAAAATGAATGTTTGTGGGTGTCGGAAACTGCAGAGCATAGGGGGGCTAGCGCAGCTGACAAAACTTAGAATGGTTAACGTGAAAGGCTGCTGTGAGTTAGAAGAACATGGAAGTCTGGAACATATGGGGTGGTTGAGGGTGCTAGTAACAAAGCATTGTGGGAAACTGCAGTTGCTGGGTAGAGGAAGATGGAAGTACCTGCGGCAAGCACAGAAGAAAGGTAGGCGGGTTGTTGGAGTAGGGAAGCCGCTGCGACACCGCTGGAAGAAACGGACGCTTCAAAAAAGGAGGTCAAAAGCAAATATTGGGATCAGAGTACTTCATTGTTATAGTGTTCACAGGTCGCCCCAGAATGGTAATTGCAATCTGTGAACCGCAGCGAAAAAAAGCCCTGTAATTGATATTTTCAACTGTGGATTGTTGTGGTATCTTTTTATAGCAGCACTGTTAATAAAATTGCTCTGAATTCGTTTTGTCTGTTTTTCCGAATTCTCGCTCCCAGCGGCAAAAAGTGGTGGGTCTTTTCCCGGAAAAAAATAATTCATACAGGTTACTGTGAACTTAAATCTTCGTTCTGTAATTTGCACTAGCAAATACCAAAAAGTTTGTAGACCAAATTTGAGCGGTTATAAGGTGAAATTTGAAAGTTTGACATTCAAACAATATAAAGGTATAAACATGTGTAATTACAATTATTAATTACAAAAGATGTTCAATAAATTAAAGTGATTTTCTTCTTTCTACGTAATTTCATTGACATTTTGATGTATTTCAACCATTAACAGTCTCATTTACCTTTATTTACCTTTATTGAGTTGTATATTTTTTAAATTTGGTGTATCATTTTTTTTAATGATATTTAAAAAATACAATAAAATGTTTATATTTTTTAATTAATAAAATAATATATAATATAAATTTTATTATGTTTTTCATTTTCCTTTATTATAATATAATATCAATTACACTAACTTATTTTTTATATATATTTTTATTATAATGTTAAAAATAATTATTTAAATAAATTTAAGAAATATATATATATATATATATATATATATATATAATTAATTGAATAAATAAATAATAAACAATTTTAAAATATAAACTATATGGTATTTTTTTTATCATGATATTTTATATATGACTAAAGATATTATTTCAAGATTCACATAAGATGTATTTTGAAATAAGCTACATAGTAGCCACCTAATTTAAATATAGCTTAGTTAAATAAAAAATTGTGAAGATTTGGTAAAACGAAAGCCTATATAAATACATGCAAAAACGCAGAACCAAAACTAAAAGAAGAAATAAAATTAGAAAACAAGAAATTAGAAAAAAAAACAAAAAAAATGTAAGCTATAATTAATTATACAAAGTGAAGTCTACAATGTTGTCTTATATTTTTTTAAGATTAGAAATAAATATTTAGGAATATTATTTTATAATTTTAAACACCTTTATAAGTAATGGTCAATTAAAAAAAATGTCATTCTAATTTACCTTTGATTTACATTATAGAATCAAAATCAATAGTTGTCTAATTTATGCCATATGCATTAAATTAAATCAAGTATTATGATGTATATGACTCAATTATGTACCATTCCTTAGACTTTATTATGATGTATATGACTCAATTATGTACCATTCCTTAGACTTTGATAGAGGAGCTACTTGTCAATTTTCTAATTTTTTTAGAACCCCTTGTAAATTCAATTCAATATTTAGTAGAACCTTTTATAAATTCAATTCAATATTTTGAATGAAATAAGAAAAGGCAAGATTAAGCCATTTTTTCAATGTTGTTTATTTAGTTTGTGGTTACATTAGTCAAACTTTACAACTTGGTCCCAACCTCCTTATATAAAAATAGTTTAAATGTCCTATAATCTATAAAATTTAAATTTAATATAGATTATTTGAAAAAAAATAAAAACATGTTTTTTTCAAAATGATTCCATGTAGAAGATTACTCCATGGAATAATCTTTCTATAAAATAACATTGAGAAAACTTAGGATAAGAGTAAATTGCCCTTTGTGTACGTGAGGAAAAGTAATAAAGACTTGTTAGAAGTCCTCTTGGATAGTAATAGAGACTTGTTAGAAGTCCTCTGGATTTTGCACCTTTCACAACGTATTTCCTTATTAAATTTTCTTGGTTGACTAAGAATTTTTCATGTAGCTTCTAAGAGATAGGGTGTAATCTTTATTCAATAATTTTTTTTTGGTGTGATAACCAATAATTAATTGTCTCCCCATTGCTTAATACTTTACCCATCTATGCATTAAGAAATTTACTCTTGACGACATATGCATGTTGTAACACCCTCTTCCCACATCTACCCAAGTAACTGGCGAACCAAGGTAAACATGTGACGAGAGGCTACTAATATGAGATTCAGCCTCCTAGATGACCTTGAGGAAGTGGAACCGACATAAACATGACAAACAAACCTTACACTACATCAACACCACCTCTAGGAGTTAACCCAACCTCCTAGACCCCTGAGCCCTGAAAAGGGATTGATTTTTTACCAATTTAGGCCGTAATTGTGGGCATGTAAGGGAAAGGGAGAGGCTAGAAACCTATAGCTGTGGGCATGCATTGACAAGGTCGTGGTCAAGGCCCCAAAAGGCCAGTTCTATGCCTACAACTCTAGGATTTATGCCATCGTTTTAACCCCAGAGCCCAAGTCACTCCCCAAAACTTCATGAAACTTTAGGAGAGGTTAAATAACATCAAAACAAAGGTACGGAAGCAATCACATCATCACGAACTCATATGGACTCTCCTAGCCATGACATGCATTTTGTCAAACATATCAAAAACATTTCATCTATAAGCATAAACAACATATTTAAACATGGGGGTCTCTTACAAATTTGAGAATAGCTAAGAAGCATTGCTCCCCAAGATACAATACAGTCTATCTGGCCATATATAGATTGTGCATTCATCCACAGGTAAAAACATAGATAGAGCCATATATCACCACTGATCGAATACATGATTATAACCAACATAATAATTGTTACAGCAGAAATACAATGAGTATAGCAACAAATAAATCCATACATAAAACAATCCATTTTCATACCGAATACCAGAGGAATGATCTCTTCGTTATTGAATCTAAAAACCAACCTGAGATGGGACTTCCACGTTCTACCTGACCATAGATTGGTTGAGTCAAGTCTCACTTCAGCCAATCACCCCCATTCCATATTACAAGCATGAATGTGGGACTTTATCAAACACATCAATCAACACCAAACGCAGGCTCCAGAGACCAAAGCATCTCAACCATAAACTAGTGATTCCACCTCACAGTAAGACATCACTAACCATCATGGATTGATGTTTATCCAAATTTTTCCAAGGCTCCAGAGCGTTTGTTCCAACCAGGGCTTCCAGGACTGGTAACTCAACCCCAACTTTTATAGGGCTTCTGTTGAAATTCAACAAGAAAATGCATCCACACATTGGTGAGGAAATTTTGCTACACACTAGTGAGGAATGTGGGTGTCTAATTTATTTTTCCCTTAAATAAATTGGACAATAACTTGTAATTTCATCTCATAACAACTTGTATCAGTTAATTAAGTCATGATGACTAAGTTAGCTTGAGAAATTCGAGTTGAGGATCTAAGATGAGGCATGTAGAGTGATTATAATATTTTGGGGTCGAGCTGCAGTTAATGCACTAGTGGGGTGCAAGTGTAATCAGTTAACTCAATTAATTGAGTTATAATCAATTTAACTAGTTCTAACTAAATGAATAATTAGTGAGAGGTCCAATGAATTAAATAAGATTGAATTCATGAGTAGTGATCAATTAGATAGCTGATGATTCACTATTAATAGTTGCATGCATGTCAGTTCTGAGGAAGACCCAGTTGAGACAAAGGTTAAAGGGAACATGACTATCAATTGTATTATAAGAGAATTGCCCATGTGAAATTATAAAATCATGGGGATGCCATGATGGATTGTGCAATCAAGGAAGGATAATTTTCCAGATAATAGGGGCATATATCCCTAAGAATTGCGTGAACAAGGTAGGCGGAAGGAAGGTTGAGAATTGGCTATGTGTTTGTCCAATTTTTCCTAGATCAATGTGAGATAATTGGTAGAGTGGCAAGAGATTCTTGTGAGCAAGAAAGCATTGTATTGTTTCATGATTCCTTGACTTTATACAATATATGATAGTAGGGTTTTTAGCAGTTGTTTTCCCAAGAATATCTTATGTTGTGCGATTGATTTACTTCTTTCTCTTACTTGTATGTGATTGAGCAATCGTGTTTTATACTCCATAAATATTGTAGAAGGATTCAATATTTTGTTTTAGTACATCACAAGATCAGATTAAATCCATTGGTATAATTTCTACATGGTATCAAAGCAACAAGAATCACAATAGAAGAGAAGAAATTGAGTTTGCGTTGAACTTTATTCAAATTTGGAGATTCATTCTTTGGTACCTAGCAGTTGACTAGGATGTCTTTCACTGGCTTGAGACTCAAATTTTCACTCGAGGGAAATTCGAATTATATTGCATGGACGGATAAGATGGAGGCAGTATTGGAGGACAACGGACTAAAGGAATTCATTGATGTTCATATTCCTGAGTTCGATCCAGCAGATGCTGTGCAACATGAAGCATGGAAGAAGAATGTTGCAAAGGCGAGGAGGATATTATTAGAGGGAGTTCGAGATCATATTGTCTCGAGCCTCCATGGAAAGACAACAACATATGCTATGTGGAGGGCCTTGATAGATTTGTTTCAAAGAAGTAGTGACCATAGGAAATTGGTACTCAAAGACAAGCTCAGAAAAATAAAATTGGAGAACGATGACACAATCTAGAAATACTTCACCAAGTTCACTCAATGTCGAGATGAGCTTGGAAGTGTTGGGATTACTATGGTTGAAGATGAATTGGTGAGCCTAGCACTTCTAGGCCTTCCCAAGAGCTGGCATAGTTACTAGGACTCTGTGAATGGGGGGAGAAGTTACCAAAGTGGGAGCGACTATGTACGGATTTGGTACAAGAAGAGTTTCGATGAACTACCAAGGATGGATCCTCATCCAAGACTGATGATGAGGAAAATTGTGCCTTAGATGGAAAGGCAAAGAAAGGGCAAGGGAAGAAGTCCCAATCCAAATCCGAGACTCACAAAGAAGACAAGAAACAAGACACGTCAAAGGTGAAATGTTTCAACTATCATGATCATGGACATTATGCCACAAATTGTCCACAAAAGAAGAAGAACAATATGAAGGCTCTAGGAGCTGCAGTGGGTGAACCTTTGGCCTCATAGTTTGAGTTGGACTTCTCTCTCATCGCATGCATGGTGTCAACTGTGATGGGATCTATGTGGTACTTGGATAATGGAGCATCTTTCCACATGAATTGCAACAATTAATTCTTTAGTAGCTTGGAGGAGAAGGATCTTCAGATGCACATCATGATGGGTGATGACGGGAGCTATAATGCTACCGAGATTGGTACAGTTACTTTCCAGAGAGAGTCAGGTAAGCCCCTCATAATAAAATATGTCATGCATGTACCAGGTTTGAAAATGAATTTAGCTTCAGTTGCTATGTTGGAGGATCGTGGATATGATGTAGTTTCAGATGAAGATTGAGTTCTGTATGAAAAACCTCTACCAGTGTGTAGATGGTTGTGTAGCATTGGTCAAAAGGAGATGAGGTGGTGAGTTGCAGGATACCGGTGAGTTATGGCATAATAGGTTGGGGTCATCCCCACCACGGTGCTTTGAGGATCATGCGGTATATTTCTAAAGGGCTTCAAAGGGTACATTTGCGCGAGAGAGACACATGAAAGGTTGTACTATGGGGAAGTATGCAAGGCCACCCTTTCATGAGAAGGAGAGGCTGACGGCGACAACAATCCTTGAAGTTCCTTGATACGTGTGGACCATTATCAACGGCTTCCACAACAAAGAACGGGTATTATGTGCTTTTTGTTAGTGATTTCCCTGTAAAGTGTTGGATTTTATTCATGCGGAAAGAAGATCAAGATACTCTCCAAGTTTGTGAGTTCAAAGCAACTGCAGTGAAGTATCCGGGGAAGAAGGTGAAGGTAAATTTGAGAGGCCATGTGATTATCCCTTGGGAAGACGGCCATGCAGTGGAAGGGCTACTTAGTTCGAGAAAGGATGAACCTCGAGATGTTGACGGCCCACAGCGGAGGAACAAAGAGTGGAAGAAACTATAAATACATTTTTGTAATGTTTCTAAATTAGCTAAGCTAATTGGAACATTAGAATTTTGTTTTATTTTTTCATGTTTATGAATAATAGACTAATGGAGGACATGTAACCTCCTTAGATCTAGAAATAAATACATGCTCAGTAGCAGACGGGGATTAAATGTGTTTGCATTTGCAAAACCACTTGTGTATGAATGGGGTTGAGCTGTTGTTGGGTCAACGGGACCGAATCACAAGGCAGGTCTAGGTGCATTGAACCTCCTAAGTGATGCATTGCGGTTATGAAGGAGCTTCTAAATGTGAAAGGGGCTAATTCAAGTGAAGTGGTTTAGGCTTTTGCACTTCCTCATTATAAAAAGGAGGGAGAGAACTCAAGGACGAGGTTGTTGATGATTTGTGGTTGCTTGAGCAACTCGAGTTTTCTTGGGCAGTTAGCCAAAGGAAAGTTTCTGTTTAGGAATCCTCTCTCCTTCCATGGGTAGCTCTTTGGAGGAGGATGTGCTACGTGATCACTATGGCATTTGGCCAGCACGCTTCCAGCTGCAATCAGAGATCTGTTTGGTTTGATTGCCTTTGTAAGTTGCGACAAGTGGGATTTAGATCTTTTAGGATCTAAGCATTTTCAATACTTCTTTCGAGTGGAGGGAGGGTTTCTAATCCATTGGAGAGTTGTATTGAATGATTTGAACTTCATTTGAGATCTTGGCATCGACTGATATGTTCTTCATGGTATCTTTGCCACGGTTCCTTCCTAGGATACGCATTCTTCTTTGAAGGAAGCAGTATTGCGGAGTTTTTAATAATTTTGGAGCTAGATCTCTTATGTGAAGGAAGCCTCCTTGCATCGAAGTGATCCTTGGATTGGCCAACCAATCCAAGTCTATTTCTGATACGATTCATTCCTTTGAAGTTTTGCTTCGAAATTGAGATGTTTGCAAATCTACTACAGAGTAAAACTCGGTCTACTCACGGCATTTTCATGTAGTACACGTCGAGGAGTGAAATAAAGAGCCCTTTGGGCATTATAATCTGTTATAGATCTTTGTTTTCATGTAAATATCAGTTGCGGATCCTGCAGCAATAAAAATAAACTTAGGCCCTCACCGTCGATCACGGCGAAGGTTTTCTGATTCATCTCTGTGTTTGACACCTCGATCTTGATTGTTTCATGTAAATCTAGTTTTTCTTACTTATTTTCTGTCTGGAACCAAAACTGATTTCTAATGTTTATATCATATTAAAACTAATATATTGAAAATCTGTCTTGCACGAGCTTAGGTAAATTCTACATCTTCAAAGTCATGGGGATTGGGTGTTTTTCTTGACTAGTTGGGAAGGAGGAAGCTGTATAGAAAATCTTTTTTCACAAGAATTTGGCAGAGTCCCTCATAACTATTATGGATAAATACTTTCCACCTTATTATTAGGAGCTACAGTTATACTCGTTTTAGGGCTCGTCTCCTTTTCCCCATCCCTTGGTTCATAAAGCATATATAATTATTTTTGTAGTTCGGACATGTATTTATGTCTATTTTTGTGTTTTAAACTTATTAATCGGTGTAATCTTTGTTACCAGGTTTCAAATTGTTGGTCCTCATTTGGGCGATTTAAAATAAAGGCCCCCAGGTGTGGGAGAGTTGTTTCGCTTACATAGTCGATTTGCTATCCTCCTCTTGGATGGGTTTTCTGTTAGATCTAAAGTTAAGAGTTGATACTAGTTGCCCAAGCTTTTCCTCCCCAGAAAAATTCATTTTCGAGCAACTAGCGAGCATCCTCTAATGTTAAGCTCTTGACATAGTTCTATAGATAGGAGATACCTTTAGATGGAGCTGACTCGCCTCTTGGTCTCATCTTGTATAAAGTGATATACCCGATGTCCCCTACGATCAATCCTGTTTTGATAGTTCGGTTGTTGATTGTTAATGTTTTTGAAAAAGGGGATATGATTTGCGGTTATGACGAGTTCCCAATTTGGAACATTACGGTGGTATCGGAAGCATGATCTCCAACAAACTGTGAGATAAAGCTATCAAAAGAACGAAAGAAAACGACGAGCTAAAGGAGATGGTACACCTCATATATTTTAGATCCGGGGAAGAGCCTCTTGAAAGGGTTAGATAGAAAGGAGGAAGAAAATGAAGCTCTAGAGGTTTCAAGAGCGAAGGTGCGGTGAGACCTACGAAGGTTTCAAGAAGGAGAGGAAGATCCATGCACTCTATCCTCACAAAGAAGGAGAGTTATACAAAGAAAAACCAAAGCATTGCTCCACCACTTGAAGCGAAATGATGGGTGAAGATCTCCCTGCTCCTTTTCGGATCATGAAGGGCATTGAAGAAGATCTCAAGGAGATTGAAATGGTGGAGACTTGTACTAGTCTTGTCCACAACCTTGGAAGACTGACCTTCCTATTCGGAGAAATGAAGGAATGCCATTTGAGAAGAAGTTTTGCTTCTATTCACCAAGGTATGATTAAAGATTCATTTATGCTCATTTCAACATTATATGAGAGATCTACATCTTTGCATGCTGTGATTTAGAGCAACGAGGCGCATTGTGTTGTACAAAGGTGGTGATGAAGAGAAGCTTGCATTTCAAGATCCCATGGAGTGCGGGGAATCGATTTGGGATGATGGTATCCCTCATGGGAGGTGTACGAAGATGGAGGATGGAGAGCGAGGCTAGAGAAGCACTTGTAGATTTTTGATACCATGCGGCGGGAGGCTTGGGCTGCCTTTGTTGCTCTTGGAAGAAGTTTGATCTGTCACACTCTTTCTAAGGGTATGTAATAGGATACTTGCATCATGGAGCAACAAAGAGTATGGGCACATTGTGTTGGCATAACATTTTTTTCATGTCAAGCACCATGTTGTCACTACATGGATGGGATATTGATGGAAGTATGAGAAAGCGACAAAGTTTTGTTGCTTGGGATGTTCTTGAGAGAGCAAGAGACAGATTTTCTCTCACGGTTCATGATGTTGCGAGGGTAGAAGATGGCACTATCATAGTGAAAAGAGGTTATCATGACCTTAGATGTTCGAAGGACTTTCTTCATGAGAAGGACTTCTCTCATATGTACTTGACATTATGGGAGATGCCTTTTACATTACGCATGTCAAAGATTGGAGCTGAGTTGATGGGAGCTTACTTGAATAGGCCAACAACGTTGTCACTTTAGAGCTAGGATTTATTGATGGAGTATTCCCGGGATCACTTCTCATTCGATGCACTTGGTGAGCAAAAGAGGAGGTGAAGAAGATGAAGTTGTAGATGGAGAAATCTATTGTTGTGGTGTGATTTTCTTGACTTGGGTTTCCAAGCGGGAGGAGAAGGACTTTCATGCGGCACTTGGTTATGCCATGGGAGTGTGCCCAGGCTATTGTTGAGGATTCATTCACGAGTCCATGTATCTTCTTGCTTCCAACATATGGTGAGAGATTTTTCTTGAATTCTGCGGCCATCTCTTAGCGGTGCATTGCTCTGAAGGGCAAGCTATTTATTGGGCTCCATGTGAATTTCATTGGGCTAAATTGCATGATGGAGACAACCATCTATTATGTAGCCTTGGGCAAAGATGTTTTCCTTACATGTGGATTCTTTATTCATATGATTAACCATGTCACGAGGCAATTTTCCCATATACTCTTCTTAACGGCGGTTAGAAGGCGCATGGTTGGGGAGGCATTGGTAATCTCTTGCATCACATGGAACCTTCGGTATTTCCCTCACTATGAAGATGATCATGTGTTCTTTTCATGATATTGTCATTATGTCCATTGAGAGCATGATTGAGGAGGAGACATGAGATGAGTGTGTCCCTTTGGGGGAAGAGATCATTTCTGCCAGCACGTTTTCTAATGGGAACATGGGAGAAGTTGTAGCCACCATAGCCAAAAAATTGTTTCTCTTGGAGATGGGCCATGTATGTGATGGAATGCCATGTGATGACCTCTCATATCCACCTCACATATGGGTGTCTTGGGCCATCTAGTTTCACGGCGTTGGAGGAAGGATCTTTGCGGATATAATCTCCATGATGCCACTTGAGAAATATCCTTACAACCCATGATGCATTTGACTCTACATTTATCCCAAGTGGAGAGGAGAGCAGTAGAGATGAGCCACTCTTTATACCATGTGCGGATTTTCAACCCACCTATTTTGCGGGGAGCTCGAGGTGGAGGAACATTTTCATAGAGTTGTCATGTCATGAGGTGAATCATTTTTGGTGGATGATTGCTTGAGGATGGGGGGCTTATTTAGGGGATGTTATTTCCCAATGCACTTCAGATTCCATGCCTCGAGGAGCCTCACAAGCTGACACCTTATTGCCTTCTTGAGTATTTGATTGTTCATGTTAATAGCTATTCATCTAACTTGCATGCTTGGAAGGGGCAATATGGAGATTCATTGTTGATACAAAATCTCATTATTTGGAGGAGTTCATCATATGGGGATGCTACGGTAGGAGGAGAGACATCTTTCGGTTCTATCCTTCCGGTTGCTTGAGGACAAGCAACATTTGGAGGAAATTTGTAATGTTTCCCTAAATTAGCTAAGGCAATTGGAACATTAGAATTTTGTTTTATTTTTCATGTTTATGAATAATAGACTAATGGAGGACATGAAACACTCCTTAGATCTAAATAAATACATGCTAAATGTGAACGAATTAAATATGAAGTGTTGCATAAAACCACTTTGTGTATGAACGGTGGAAACTGTTGACTCGGTCGATAGGACCAAATCACAAGGCAGATCCAGTGCATTGAACCTCGTAAGTGATAGCGAAAATGAGTTCTAGAAGGAGCTTAAATGTGAAAGTGGCTATTTCAAGTGAAGTGGTTTAGGGTTTTGCACTTCTCATTTTATAAAAAGGAGGGAGAGAACTCAGGGATGGATTCATTGATGATTTGTGGTGCAACGGAAAGCTGACTGGTTTTCTTGAGTGGATTGTAAAAGGGAAGAGGAGTTTCTGTTTAGGAATCCTATCTCCTTCCATGGAGTAGCTCTTTGGAGGAGGATGTGTTGTGATGGTCCTATCCGACATTTGTGGCTTCTACTTTAGCGCAATGCGAGATCTGTTTAGGGTTTGATTTCCTTTGTAAGTTGCGGCAAGTGGGATTTAGATCTTTTTCAATCTAGAGCATTTCAATACTTATTTTTAGTGGAGGAGGTTCTAATCCATTGGAGAAATTTGTATTGGATAGTTCGACTTCATTTCAAACTTTGGCATTAGGCCAATGTGTTCCTCATGATATCTTTGCGGTTCCTTCCCCGGATACGCGTTATTCTTGAAGGAGCGAGCGTCGCGGTTTTGGCATCATTTTGGAGCTAGATCTTTGATGTGAAGGAAGCCTCCTTACATCGAGGTGATCCTTGAATTGGCCAGCAATCCAAGACCATTTCGATATGATTCATTCAACGAAGTTTTGCTTCATAAATTCGATCTCGGTATGCGGATACTGCTACGGTAAAACTCGGATACCTTTCACGGCATTTTCATGTATTCTTTGAAATCCCAAGGGGAGTGAAATAAAGAGCCCTTTGGGCATTATAATGTTATAGATCTATGTT
Organism: Pinus albicaulis; assembly: GCA_034641835.2. Classification (NCBI taxonomy): domain Eukaryota; kingdom Viridiplantae; phylum Streptophyta; class Pinopsida; order Pinales; family Pinaceae; genus Pinus; species Pinus albicaulis. The sequence goes on from JAXQQM020080286.1 coordinate 113,292, forward strand.
TTCATGTAAATATTAGTTGCGGATATGTAACTTAATAAAAACAAACTTCAACCTCCTATCAATCACGGCGAAAGTTTTATTTGGTTCATCTCCTATGTTGTGACACCTCAATCTTGAGAAGTTATTTCATGTAAATCTCTGTTTTCTTATTTATTTTTCATAAGCTATGAACCCAAAATTTGATTTTCGGTTACATATACATATTAAAACTAATAGCTTCAGAAAATAACGCTGCCTGAGCTTTAGTAAATTTTGCATCTTCAAAGTCATGGGGATTGGGTGTTTTTCTTGACTAGTCAAGAAGGAGGAACTATTTAACATAGAAAATCTTCTTCTTCTTCTTCTTCTTCTTTTTTTTTTTTTTTTTTTTTTTTTTTCTTCGGGAAGTTGGCATGGGAATCCTCGCCTTCCCTGTATCATATCCAACCACTTTCCCTGTATTTTCTTAGAACTGCGATTATACTCGTTTTAGGGCCCTAAATCTCCTTTTCCCATCTCCATGGATTCCTGCTTATTTGTATAAATTATTTCCTATAGTTCAAAGACCTATTTCTATCTATTTACCTATTTTTTGAAGCTTATTCATCGATGTATCTTGTTATACAATTTCGATTTGTTGTAGTCCCTCATTTGGGCGAGTTTTAAGGCAAACTAGGTGTGGGGCTTATTTTGCTTCCCTAATCCGAGATTTTTATGATCTCTCTTGATTGGGTTTTATATTATCGGATCTAAGGGATCCTAGAGTTGATAGTTCTGAAACACCATCTCTGGCGTTATTTTGAGGCTTGGCTTGTTGAGCATCCTCTCGGAAATGTTAGCTCTTGACATAGTTCTATAGATGAAGTGCTAGTGGGCCATCTAGCCTCTGGGTCTCATCCTTTGTTCTAAGAGTGACATACCGATAATGCCCTACGATTGATCTGGAATAATTCAATTGTTGATTGTTAATGTTTTTGAAAAAAGGGAATATGATATGCCGGATTCATGGCTTAGGTTCCAATTTGGAACATTACAAGAGCCATCCAACAAAAATTGTAGGAAGTGCACAAGAGGTAGAAAAATTGAAGTGCTGAATGTAATAGGAAAATGTAGTGCACCTACTACATCATATAGCAGATAAAGAAGGTCCACGGATAGGTATATTAGATACATGGATATTATGAGCGAATGTATTGTGACATAACCATTCTCTTTTGAGGAAACGGTGTAATGGCAAGTGTAGTTGATGCCATTTTGAGGTATGACTCCATTATAGGAGGAAACAATGCAAAGAGAGTAGGTCCCAAGACCCAGTGGGAAGTGGAGTGATTGGATCTAGATGGATCAATAGGGTGAAGCAAGCAGCAAATGGGAGTGTCAGAGAAACTGGGAGAGGCTGGGTGTGGCACCAAGGGCTCTCACATGTATAGGGGATTGACTATGAGACTTTGCGATTTGAGTACTCATCGATTAGATCACGTCTTGCACTCTGGTAGCATATCGGATGGCGAGATACATGGGATGGATGTAAAGACAAATTTTCTCAATGGAGTTATTGAGGAAGAAATGTACATTGGTGACGGAAGGTTTGGAGACCTTAAACATGGAGTTACATGTTTGCGGAATCAGAGATCATTGTATGGTTTAAACAAGAACCTCATGCTTGGTACACAAGGATGTGACTATTTCACCGGAGTTGGGCTTCCTGGTGAAGTGAATGCAAACCTATATCTTTCTTGTAGTTGATGTTATGACTTTTGATGTTATGCTTTATGTATATGATACGTATTGACGGGGAGGTGAGAAGCTCTGCTCTTGCAAGGAGCTTCTGTGAGAAAATTTGAGATGAGACATGGGGCTCTTTCATTATTTCCTTGGTTTGGAAATATGGCAAGAGAGAGATGGGAATGTATTTGTATTTGAGGGCAAGTATGTCAAGAGGTCTAAAGGAAGTTCCAAATGGAGGGCAGCAAACCCATGGAGACTCATCTTGCCCAGAGAAAGCTGGAGGAAGGAGGATGCTACTTCATGAGGTAGTGTATGCTATTGTTTTTTTGAAATTCAACAAGAAAATTTCAACTTTCCATGCCTAGTGGTCTACTTTTGGGAACTACACTAGGGTGGGGCCCTGAAGAAATAATTTGGTGCATGTATTTTTAGTTATCATAATTAAGATGGACAATAGTAAACTAGTCTCAAAATAACTTGTAATAGTTAATTGAGTGTGATAAAACTGATTAGCTCAGAATTTGATTTAAGAGGTAGTTGGTAGGAATGCGGAGTAATTCTAGTTGTAACAGAAGTTCGAAGTGTAGTGGTGCATTAGTTAATGTAGGTTGTGTCAGTTAGTGGAGTTTAAACTCGGTTGTGCTAGTTGTAATTATTGATACTAGTGAGAGATCAAGTGAATTAAATATTGATTAATTCACAATCGGTCGTCATGTGGCCCCGAGGATTTACTATTATTAGTTGCATGCATATCGGATCAGGTGGAATTGTTGAGATCTAGGTGAAAGGGAAGTTGACTATCGGTTGTAGGATTATTGGGTTGCCATGCAACCAAACACCCATTGGGTGCTCATGATACTTCGTAGTCAAGGAAGGCCAAAATTCCTATTCTTTAAGGATTTCATTCATCGAGAGATTGCACAAGAAAGAGCGAAATTTGTCTCGGCGATGGGGTGGCTAAGTATTGGTCGGTTTATACGAGATAGTGTGAGACAATTATTTGAGTATAGGAGGAGCTCTTGTGAGAGTATTTGCATGTAATTGTTTCATGATTCATCTTTGAATATACGATAGAAAATAGTGGGGTTTTAAGTAATCTTTCCAGTATCTATGTTGTGGCTTGATTGATTCTTCTTTGATTCATGTATTTGTGGTGTGTGTTTTTTTTAATTCCATGATTGATTTGTAGAATTGATTGATTATGTAACTTTAGTACATTGTTAGATCGGATTGAATCCATGATATACATGCTTGTTGTATAATATATGTAGTATCAGTGGATATCATCCACCATACATCACGTCATCTTTAAGAGAAAATTATAAGGTTCAACTAGTGGAAGGTCACATTGAGCATCAACAACAAGTTCTCTAACTCTTAAGGATAACCTAAATTTGGCACAAATGATGACACAACATGCATATCAACATCACGGCGAGAGAAGTTTTGATGTGGCGGCGGGTATTTTTACGGCTACAACCATACACACAGAAATTTCCCTCAAGCAAGTTAAGAAGGATAATAAATTACCTCTATAGTACTATGGTCATACGAGGTGTTGTAAAATGTGGTGTATGGCATGCACAAATTGGAGCTTCTTTGCATCTTCACGTGCACCCGGTTTTCCATGTATGATGCTTAAAGAAGGTTGTAGGTGAAAAACTTCGGTTCAAACAATATTGCAAGAACTTGACGATGAAGGAAAAATCATGTTGGAACTTTGAAGCGAGTCACGGAAACAATAACTCGAAAGATATGAAATCTATCAATTTCGAGAGTATCTCATCAAGTGGAAGAACTTACCCATTGAAGATTCCACATGGGAGGATGATAATTTTATACGGAATCATCCATAACTACTCAAGCATTGAGGGACAACAATTTTGAGGGGCATGTTAGGGCCCTATATTACTAGTGTATTCCCTTATTTTTGTTAGTGTATCCCCTTATTGTTATTGTTGTACCTGGCCCCCATATTGTTATTATTGTGCCCATAATATCCCACTATTGTTATTGTTGTGCCCTTAAATTATTATTTGGGTCGTCTAGGATTCTATTGTAACTCCATGGACTCCTATATATATAAAGAGGAGGTTTTGTCATTTGTGTCATCCAAAAGTTGTTCATTTATGTAATGTGAAGGAAGTTTCCCCCCTTGACATGGTGAGCTTCTAAGTCGGTCTCTTTTCTTCTATTTTGTGGGTTGGTTTCATAACAAGCGAATGTATAAGGTATTGATAGGAAAATTATCTTAAGCTAAGACATGTGGAGTCTCTAATTTTTTTTTTGTTGAAAATGCAACAAGATGATGGAGCGTAGTGAAATGAAGTTGCCTTCACTAAGTGGGCCCGCAGACTATTTTTGGCGCAAAGTCTATTTTTAGACTATGTCTATTTTTAGACATATGGATCATGGTATATAGAATTGAGATGCTATTTATGGATGATTGGTCGGGTGGTAAAAATAGATGGACCTCTGTTTTTAGACATTGGGCGGATTCTATTTTTAGAGTCTTAGGAATAAAAATAGAACGATCAGGTATTAACCCTTAATAATATTTAGACTATAAACATGTCTTATCCTCTTGGAGCACTTCAATTTGATGCTTGGATGTGGCATGTAGGCGACGAAGGAAATACGCTTTTCCTATGGGTTAGTTGAGCTATTGCATAGTTGACTTCGGTTAGAACTCATGTGGCGAGAGTTTGGTGGAGTTGATGAGGCAGGTTGGTGGGTTGTGTTCGGTTTAACTTAGTTGAACTAGGTTTGTATTTAGTCTAAACTGAAAAATACACTAGTGATGAATGGTGTAGTATTATTAATTAATTCACTAATTATTAACTCATAAATCAACTAAAGAACACATCGATTAACTACAATGCATAGACGGATTCGGTGGGCGGGTGTTAGAGGTGGGTGAGGGTGAGTCTACTATCATTTGTGACTGTAATTTGTGCATGAGATTTGCATTGATTGAATTGCCAATGAGGATTGGGCGGTACAAGCTAGTGGGATTGAGACTTGGATCTCTGTCATTATTCATCTTGGATTGCTTGTTAAGTAGGCAGACTTGTGGAGAATTTGAACTGTGACATTGCATCTTCCGTGCTAGTTTGTGTGTATGTGAGATAGTCTTTGAGAGTTGTGAAGACTTTATGCTATGTATTTTTACATGTTCTCTATCATTATAATATACGAATAGTTGGGGGTTTTCGGTGTATGCTCACATTACATGTTTGTGTTATATGTGTGCTTGATTATGTTTTAATGTGCGCATCTTATTTCTTCTATTTCCGCATATTGTTGATCGATTGTAGAAGAGGTTATGTATTATGCATGAGCTTAAATATAGTGTCATAATTAAGATAATCTCGGTGAATAATTCAACTATTATTCAAATTTCTGCATAGTATCAGAAGGAGCGAGAATTGATCATCGGATCTATTACGGTGATTACAATTTATTTTGGTAGGCAAATTACGCTTGTAAGCGGGCAGATAGCCTGCGGATCCATCCTTTCCTTTGAAAGGTGATATATCGATAAACGCCCCTACGGTCGATCTGTGCTAGAAATACTTTGTTCTCTGAGATCCCGAAGTGGTTGAGTTTCGTACAGTGGAATTCGAATTTTGCGACGATTTGTTTTCTTTTTAGTGCGGAGTTGAAATGTCTTTCAACGGATTGTATTGAGTATGCCTTGAAGCTGAATTATGTTGCATGGAAGGACGAGGATGGAGGTGGTATTAGATGATAACGAGTTTGAAGGAGTTCTGTAGATGGGGTTCAAGCCCTAAATCTTGTAAAGTTGAGGCTTGGCAAAAGAAGATGGCGAAATGTCGAAGGATTACATTGGCGTGAAGGATCACATTGTCCGACCTACATGGAAAAGATTCTCCATACTTGATGTGGAAAGCATTGGCAGGTCTATTCAACAAAGTGACAGAGAAGTTGGCGCTCAGATGACTTCGAAGCATTAAGATGGAGAAGGCGGCAGGTATCGCCAAGTACCTAACGAAGTTCACCAATGCGAGGATGAGGAACGTGTGGGGGGTGTTGTCGATGATGAGGACTTGGTGGACCTGGCTCTCCTTGGTCTTTCGAAGGGTTGGCATTCCTATCGGGCTCTTGTCCAGTGGTCGGGAGAAATTGCGGGGATGGGAGCGACTTTGGTCGGATCTCATGCAAGGAGATAAGGCGGAGCACGGGGGACGGATCCTTGTGAGCATCGTGAAAATTGCCGCAGCTGCTGAAAGCAAAGAAGGGAAGAACGAAAGCTTCTCGTCCAGATGCGAAAGCAGAAGCGAACATTTCAAGGTGAAGTGGCACTGTTGTCACGAGCACGGACATTGCCACAAATTGTCCCATGAAGAAAAATGACATCTTTCATGGATGCGTGGAAGGCCTTAGCCTCACCGGTTTGGTGGATTTTTAGTTTTGAGTATGTTTGGTATCGAAGTGTGATGGGTTGGATTTGGTTCTTGGATAGTGGTCTGCGTCTTTCACATGACGGAGATCGGGATTTGTTTTGAGATGCAGATGAGAAAGATCTTGGGTACATGAGAGATGGGCGATGATAGTAGATCTGGTCGACGTGTCGGTACCATTTCCTTTGAGAGAGTCACAGTAAACCCTTCATGTGGAAAGTGATGCATGTTCAGGATTGAAGAAGAATCGTCTACGTAGTGATGTTAGAAGACAGGAATGCCGATGTTGTCTTTGTGAGGAAAGGCTTTCTGCGGTAAGACAAACTGAAGAAGGCTGGAAGATGAGGTTGAGTCAAGAACCTTTACCAGTTGCAAGTAGATGGCTGCGCGGCAACAGCAAGGTGGAAGGAGTGGTGACAGGCGGGATGATGGCGAGCTATGTACTGTGAAGTTAGAACACCTTCACCATGGGCTTGGAAGATGCGTGAGATTTCTACTAAACTACCTGGGCACTCTGCATGGTCGGGTCGATACAAAGGGTGTGCAGAAGAATTTGTGAAAGCCACCTTTCACGAGAAGGATGATCACGCCACGACGATCCTTGAGAGAATTCCCAGACGTGTGTGGACCTTTCTCGGTAAGCCGACAACAAAGCACAGTATATGATCACAGCCCGTGGATTTCTCGTGTTAACGGATCTTCTTCATGTAGAGAAGCCAAGACACCTCAAAATTCTTGTGAGTTCAGGCGGCCCCGTTTGAAGGTGGAAACATGCTGAAACCTCTGGAGCGACAATGGTGATGAGTCCTCTCTACCGGAGGCCAGGACTTTACGATCTGAAAAGGTGTGAGAGAAGGCTCCGCCGCCCCATAACCCCACGACGGAAACGGAGTTGCGGCGGAAGAATAGAACGGTCGTGGGTCTTGCCTGGGCGATGTTGCATGATCGGAGCCTACCCTTCCTTGTGGTAGGAGGCATGCAATGCGAGTATATATGCGGACAGTTTTCCTCCATGAATGCTTGGCACCCAGTACACCGGAGGAGGCATTTCGCGGGGGCACAAGTCTTCCCATTTGGGGATTTTTGGTTCCTGTCTACATGCATGTGACGGAAGGATACCGAAGGAAGAAGGCGGGCCAGGCAGAGGAGTTGGGATATTTGTAGAGGTACACGTACTCCCACAACTGTGTGTGTATTTTCCGGATAATTCGCAGGAAATTTGTTGTCTGACAAGGATGTCAAATTTTAGGAGAGAAATCCGTACGATGTTCGCTTGAGGAAGACACACTTGCATGTGGATATGAGGAGCTATTGGTTCCTAAGGATGAGCTTGGGGATGTGGATCAACCACACATGAGGAAGTTCGCCAGAGCGGAAGAGACCACTCATGCGGCGCCAACCATCGGAGGAAGCAGCGCACTGGGGTCGACGTGCAGCAAGGCTCGAAGAAGGTTGTCGGGCCGCCTACGGAAGCTCGCATGAGCAGAGCAGGTCACCCGGACGGTGCCTTTGGACCGCGGCTCTTGTGAACGTGTCGTGTGAGCCATCCTCACCGAGGGCTCATGGAGGACCCCGCATGGGTAGATGCCATGGTGGAAGAGTGATTAGTTGTAGACGGTGCCGCTGGCCGGGAGATTGTCCCGCGGCGGAGAGATGGGTGGTGGGTTCGAGATGGATCTACAAAGTGAAGCGAGGGCGGTGGCGGAGTGTGGTCTGAGACAATATTTGTTGCTCGGGGGCTTCTCACAGATGGGGGGATCGATTATGGGAGACCTTTGCACACAGCCATGATGCTATTACGGACGATCCTAGCTCTCTCGGCGAGATGGGGTGGCACATCCATCCGGATGGATGTGAAAGGCTGGATTCCTCGTGGAGTCATTGAGGAGGAGGTGTACATGAAACAGCCCGAAGGTTTCGAGATCTTCGGCGGTGGTACGCATGTGTGCGGACTCAAGAGGAAACCTTGTCTCGGGTTGAAGCAAGCACCTCATGCTTGGTACACGGATGAACGGTTATTTCACCGGACTTCGTTCTCTAAGAGTGAGGCGGATCCTAACTTTTGTACCAAATTGTGGTGGAGGGGAAGTTGCGCAGTCATTGTACGTAGCAGATGATGCGATTTTTGATGGGTGATGGTGATACTTTCATGCAAGGAGGGATCTTGTAGAGAGTTTGAGATGAAGGACTTGGGCCTCCTTCAGTATTTTCCGGGATTGGAAATTTGGCGAGTGCGGTGATGGACTATTTGTTTCTCGGTAAGTATGCCGGGAGATGCGGAGAAGTTCGGCATGCCGCCGTTACAATCTGATACTCTATTACGGAGGTTGGAGGAAGGAGGATGCTCGCAGAAATGGAAAGGGTAGTGGATGTGTTTATCGACGGTTGGTGGGGTAAACATGTCGGTATTACACGACTCGTGCTATGTTGTTAACCGACTTCATGAAGCTATGGTTAAGCTGCAAGCTCTTTTGGAAGCGAGAAAGCATGTATTGCGTTATCTTGAAGGCCACATCGGGATATGGATTGTGGTACAACGGAAGATGAGTGTTTGTGGCTTCATAGATGCAGTTGGGCGGGGGCCAATGAATAGAAAGAGCACATGCGGAGGGATCTTCGATGTCGGGTCGGCAGAATTTTCTTGGTACGGCCAAGTAGAGATCCATGGCACTCGAGTTCAGCGGTGAGTATATGGCGACAAGCCGGTACATCAGGGCCATATGGATGAGGAAGATCTGGTCGGGTTGTTCGGGTCACACTTGGAGCCCTCTTGTGATTTATTGTGATAACGAGTTGCATTAAACTCTCGGCTAATCGATGGAGTATTTTCATGATAGATCCAAACACATCGACATCGAGTACCATCATATCGAGAGATTGTGTGCGACGGAGAATCATGTTACTGTATAAACACGGAGGATCGGGGATCTTTGATATCTTGACGAAGCGCTCACCGGAGAAAATTCGAATACCACGGGCGGGATAGGGGTTGCGGATAATCCATATCTTGTTGGGGGAGTGTTGAAAATGCAGCAAGATGATGGACCTTAGTGAAATGAAGTCGCCTTCAGCAAGTGGGCATATGAAATTTATTTTAGCGCAAAGTCTATTTTTAGACTATGTCTATTTTTAGACATATGGATCATGGTCTATGAGTTGCGGGATGTTATTTATGGATGATTGGTCGGAGTTGGTAAAAATAGATGGACCTCTATTTTTAGACATTGAGCGATTCTATTTTTAGGCTTCTTAGGGCCAAAAATAGAGCAGTCAAATATTATTAACCCTTAATAATATTTAGACTATAAACATTATCTTATCCTCTTGGGGCACTTCGGTTTGATGCTTGGATGCTTGGCATGTAGTTGACGGAAGAAATACACTTTTCCTATGGGTTAGTTGAGCTCTTATAGTTGACTTCAGTTAGAACTCATGTAGGAGTTTGGTGGAGTTGATGAGATGGTTGGTGGGGTTATGTTCGATTTAACTTAGTTGAACTAGTTGTATTTATTCCTAGCTGAAAAATACACTGGTGATGAGTGGTATAAATTAATTATTAATTAATTCATAATTATGTATAAATCAACTAAAGAACATGGATTAAACGCAATGCATAGACCGATTCGGTGGAGACCAATGTTAGAGGTGGGTGAAAGGGTGAATCTACTATCGGTTGTATTCCTTGTTGTGCATGATTTTACACATTGATTGAGATTTCCAATGAGGATTACTGTGATGCAAACTAGTGGGATTTGAACTTGGATCTCATCATTATTCATCTTGGATTGCGCATTAGAGCGGCAGAACTTGTGAATTTGAACTTTGTGACTTGTTCATCTTTCGTGCTAGTTTGTGTATAGCATGGAATCGTCTTTTAGCAGGGCTGTGAGAACTTTGTGCTATGTATTGTTACATGTTCTCTATCATTATAATGTCTGAGATAGTTGGGGGTTTTCAGGTGTGCTACTTTCCCCATTACATGTTTTGTGTTATATGCGTGCTTGATTATGTTTTAATGTGCGCATGCGACTGCTTCTATTTCCGCATATTGATGATCAATTGTAGAAGAGGTTATGTATTATGCATGAAGCTTAAATAGTGTGTAATCAGGATAATCTCGGTGAATAATTCAGCTATTATTCAAATTTCTACATTTTTTTTGCCTCTTTCTATAGTTCTGAACTTTGGCCTTGAGGTAAGGATTTTAGAATTTTTTTTGAGGAATTCTAGTGCATGTTTTTAATAGAGCATCTTATTTATTTGATGGAAATAGTTTGAGTGAAGGCACGGACCCTCACTTATATTCAACATTCTATTACCTCATTCTTTTCTTCTATACCTCGGCTTCACTAGAAACTTTCACCATTTTTGGATGAGTGTAAGGAGTCATTTCTCATTGGTAATCTAGTTTGGTTTGAGACCGAAGGTTGTTTTGTATATAGGGGAACACCTTTTTTGGAGTTTGGATTTAGAAATTTTGGGTTTGAGTTGAGGAGTTCTTTTAGGTCTCCTCAAACTTGGAACACAACATCGGGGTTGTGAAAATTTCATACCCTTACTCTTGTGTTGGATGCAGACAGTAGTATTAAGACCTAATTAATCTCATAACTGAAACAGTGACTTTTACCGAACAATGTAGTATATAACTTGATTGTGAGATAGAGTGAATGTAATATGATAGTGACATGTAATCTTGCAAATTAATTTCACATGATTCTTGATATATCATACATACATGAGGTAAGTGTATTGACTAAGGATTCTAGTCTTGTATATTAACAAGACTTTATGCGTAAGTAATTGTTGGTTTTTAACAAAATATATATGGAAGAAACCTTTTTCACTATCATGCATTGACGGTTTTGACAATGTGTTAACTAAAAAGACAATGAATTGATATATAGGTAAATTAGACAATGAAATTTAGCCTAGCAAATTAGAAAGTCTATCTTGAAGCGGTGTATGGAAGTTTGATCACCTAAGTGCCCCGATATATGGCATTAATTCTAATTGTAATCTCATCATGAATCTATTGAGATTCAACAAGATGATGAGATTAGTGAAAATAAGCACCTTCACTAAATGGGGCCCATAGGCTATTTTGGTGTATGTCTATTTAGACATGGTGAGCATATTCTATAAGTTGCGGGATGTTATTTGTAGATGGTTGAGCGAATGTGGAAAATATACAAAATTATATTTTTATAATATTGGGTGAAGTCTATTTATAGATCGTCGATCTAAAAATAGTGCATGTAATTATTATCGGCTCTTAATAATAATCCGACAATAAAAATCAACTTATTCTCTTGGAGCACTTTATTTCGGTATAAATATTTGGAAAATCGGTGGTGAAGGAATTACGCAATTCCTAGGGTTTATTGGTGGCTCATGCATGGAGACTCAATTAGAAATGAAGTGGAAAATTTATGGCGAGTTGGAAGAGTAGTTTGTGGAATTGTTATTTAGTTTGACTCGATTAATGGAGTTAAACTCGGTTGAACTAGTTGTATCTAGTTTGCTTTGAAAGATACACTAGCGAGTTAAGTGAATTAATTAGTTAATTAATGAAAAATTAATAACTCACTAACAACTAAACGAAACAACGATTAACTACGGTGCATGGTTCAAATTGGGGCCGGTGGAGAGACAAGTGAAAGAGTATGATGGACTATCCGTTGTGACTATAGTGATGCATTCAATGCATCGACGTGGAGTTTCCAATGAGGATTGCGGTCAAGGCAAGGCTAATTCGAATTTAAGTGGGGTCTTCTTCGGCGGGGATTGCGCGATTGGGCGATCTTGTCGGGGAGGCAAGAAATTGGTGCATGGAGATGTAAAATTTCTACATGACAATGTGTAATGAATCTACATTGTCTTGAGAGCTTGATGTTCTAAGCTTTGTATGAGATTATTACATGATTCCATTGATATACATAATATATGATAGTTAGGTTTAGCTTTAAACTTTCCGTTAAAAAATTGTGTTATGTGCGGTGGAGTTATTCACATGTTTTGGTAAAGTTTTAAATTTCCATAGGATTTAATGAGTGGAAGGATTTTGTATTTTGCAAAGATAAATATTGTGAAAATTGAAGGATCCATTAATACATCAATATTAATAATTTCTTGGATGGAGTAAAATGAATGTTGAGATGATTATGAATAAATTGAGTTTGCTAGTGGACAGTTGAATTTCTTTGCGAAATTTCTTGGTGCGACGAGTTGAGTATTCATTGAAATGTCTTTCAATGGGTTGTGATTGAGTATGCCCTTGAGGGTAGCTCGAATTACATAACTGGAAGGATAGGATGGAGGCATTGCTTGAAGATAATGGACTAAAGGAGTTCATCGATAGTGTTCTATTTTGCTTCTAGCGATCTTTGCGAGGACTTGACGCATGGCAAAAGAAGGTAGCAAAGACAAGAATAATTTAGTTGGAAGGTGTGAGGACCATATTATGTCAAGCCTTCATGAGAAAGCCCCTCCATTTGAAATGGTGGAAGGCTTTGTGGATATTTTCCAAAGCGATGGCTTCTACGGGGGAAGTTGGCCTTTTGAAAGATAAGCTCAGAAAAATAAAAATGGAGAAGGGCGACAATATTCCAAAATATCTCATGAAGTTTGTTCATTATAGGGATGAACTGGGAAGTGTGGGGATTACAGTTGATGATGGTGACTTGGTGAGCTTGGCTCTCGTTGGGCTTTTGAAGAGTTGGCATAGCTACGAAGACTCTGTTAATGGACGGGCGAAACTGCCGAGTTGGGAGCAACTTTGGTCGGATCTTGTGCAGGAGGAGATAAGGCAAAGTACCAGGGATGGCTCTTCATCGAAGAATGATGATGAAGAGAATTTCACTTTGGCTACCAAAGCAAGGAAAGGAAATGGGAAGAAATCCCATCAAAATCCGGAGGCTAAGCGAAGCTAGATTTGTCCAAAGTGAAGTGTTTTCATTGTCACGAACATGGGCATCTCGCCACTAGCGCACGAGAAAAAGAAGAAAAGAAAGGTTGTTGGAGGCTGAGTTGGAGAGGCCTTAGCCTCGCAATTTTACGAACAGATCTCTTGATCTCATGCTTGGTTTCAATCTCAGTAGGATCGGTGTGGTATGTTGATAGTGGTGCGTCTTTCCATATGACGAGAAACAAGGAGTTGTTTAGTGACTTGGAGGAGAAGGATCTCCAAATGCATATAGAGATGAGCGATGCAGCGAGGATACGGTGTGACCGAAATTGGAACCATTACCTTTAAGAGGGAGTTAGGTAAACCATTTAAAATTTGAAAGATGTTATGCATGTCGGTACGAAGAAGGAACTTGGTCTCGGTCGTAATGTTGGAAGACGGAGGTTATGACGTTGATGACTCGGCGAGGAAAAGATTTCTGTGACATAAAAAATGAATTGAAACGAGAAGGATGATTCAAGCTAAGAATCTCTACAAGCTATAGGTAGATGGATACAACGTTTATTGATGGGCAAGCGAGAAGAAGTGGTAGAGATGGGATGAGAAAATTATGGCACGGAAGATTGGGCCATTTTCACTGTCGCGCTTTGATGATTTTGCGACGGTTGCCTCCTGAACTTCCCAAGGGAACTCTTCAGCGATCGGTCCGGTGCAAGGATGTACTATTAGTAAGTTTGTGAAGACCACCACTTTCATGAGAAGGAGAACCATGCTTGATGATCTGGAGAGATTCACACGGACGTGTGTGGACCTTTCTCGGTTTCTTCAACGACAAAACACGGAAGTATGTTATATTTGTTGATGAATATTCTCGTAGATGCTAGATCTTCTTCATGCGAAGAAGGCGAAACATTCTCAAAGTTCTATGAGTTTAAAGCATTGGTGGAGAATGATACGAAAATGGAAAGGTACTTGAAAAGTGCAAGGTATCCATTTATTTTTTATGTACATGAGTGCAAAATACTCTAAGTTTAAATCTGAAAATGTGAGAACTTCATATTTCTAATATAGAGATAAGCTGTTAGGGGCATTTACGGATATTTCACCTTTCGAAGAATGGATGAATCCGGAAGGCTACGGCCCTCTTACGGACTGCACTTATAAAGAAATAATAGAAGTAAACACTGATTTAATTAAAATGATATTGCTTTAAACTTGAATTTATGTGGAAATATAGCTTACATCAATAATGATCGGACATCAAATATCAATTGATAAATTACTTACATTAAGCACGACATCCCCAAGAAATGGCTCTCCTCCACGGTTTCCAAGAGGCACGACTCATATCAACTTCTCGAGAAGTACGTAGAAGTACTCAAAATGATACGAAACCACTTCCATTGGTTCCGGAATAGTGAAATAGTCGAGATAGAGTTTTTTTCATCAAAAACGACCTTTAATTTCTTTCCGGTTCCTTTACCTCTGTTTGGAAAATAGCCTCTAGACTTAAATGAAGCTTTTCGGCTTTCTGAAGTTCTTAACGACTCACAATACATCTAAATAGATTCAAAAGGCATGAAATGGGCAAATTCTATTCATTTACCTTAAACGGAGAAACACGGTCCATTACCTTCTCCTTGAAGCCCTGATGGCTCCTTCATCTTCTTCGATGCTTAAACCTGCGAAGATGACCTTTGTTAGATTTCAGACCTGCTCCATTGAGTCCCGAAGGTCGAAGAGACCCAAAATAAATAAAAAAATCCACTCCAAAAGGATTTCCCATGTGAAAGATATGTCCAATGAAGTTTTTGCCCAATGTTGGGCAAAAATCCCACTAATTGTGAGCCAAGCTGTAGTTAACTCCGACAAAAATAGGGACGGGCGCTAAAATTGGCGGAGCATTTTCTGTTGGCAATAAATATAAAAAAGTCATGTGACCGCAAATCCCGCCAACGTTATATGTTGGGAGACAACCGTGCTTAACCATAACACACTTCTGAGAACCTCGTAAGTCATGTAGACACGGGTGCAATTTTAACCGTTAGTTGTTTTAAACCTCCAATGTAGCCACGTGACTTTTAACACGTAAACCAAAGCCCACTTTATCACATGTTGCCTTTAAACCTTTGAAATTTAAAACATTAGAATATAAACATTTCCTATGGTTTAACTTTGGACATTTGGGTTTTTAAAACTAATATGGAATTTAATTAATATAATTAATATATATATATTTTTAATTAATATTTAATATATAAAAAAATTATTAATATAATATATGATTTTTAAATCAAATAAAATATTAATTTTTTTAATATATATAAAACATTAATTAAACTTTAATATATTAAAAATATTTCTCTACATTAAAATCATGAACCCATTCAACATTAGAGGTCATTGAGCGATTTCAAAATGCAATATCTCCTCCATACGATATGATTTGAGTGACGTTCACGGCGTTGGGATCGTATCACCGAGGCCTATCTGTTCGCTCGGGTTCAAGTCAGTTGAGCACTTTCATTTTTGAGCTTTTCTGACTCGGTTGAGCTCCCATCACACCTCCCAAATGAGAGCTTTTGGTCCCCAAAAGCTTGCTAAATGCGAAATTTGTTGTAGTACAAAAAATGAGAAGACAAAATCCTCTTCTCTTGACCCTTCAAACACTTTGCCTTACAAAGCAAGTGAATTTGAACCACAATGAAAAGAAATCAATGCCCTTCACGAATGCGCTTGTCCTGACTTTCTTGAACTCACACGAGAAATTTATGGCGAAATTTACGGAGATGAAAAAGTAGCTAAACGCTTCCTTGATCAATGATCTAAGGTGGCTCAAAACAAACAAGATATTACATCATAAAATACATGCATACATCGAAATTTTCATATGCACAAAGATAATCTTCTTGTGTCAGAAGTCCATCCACTTCTCACCAAGCCACTTCCATGGCGACTTTTGCGCTGCAACTTTTCTTCATGTGAAACTTCCTTTCCACATCAATAATTGAATATGAGGTTCCACCTTAAACGATATTTGTGTCCTCTTGCTTTTGCGTGCGTGGGATGACGAGTTGGATGCGAAGTCCAGCTTAATGAGAGACAACATGTCCCTTCTTTTTGGCAAAAAGTGCAAATCATATGCATTATTTGAAGGTAGTCTTTTCTTCATGTTTGCTTCTTGTGTGCCTTCTTCCTCATCCATCATCTGAAACATGATGGTTAAAACGGCCTTGTATGTACAAGAAATCCTCTTATGTTGCTTTACATGCTTGCCATAGTGCATATCTACCATCTTCTTGTTGCAACAAAGGCTTCAAACAATGGTAAGGAAGATTGCCATCATGACATTGATGTAATTGAGAACTTGGGAGAAATGTTCTCTTCAATTTGCATCACATTCTTGAATGCATGTGCTCGAAGCTTCGCCATTAAGTTTGCTCATATTTGAACCAATATTCTTGGGATGCTCCACAACAAAAATAGGCTCAACGATGCCTTGTGCATGCTTGCCCAAACCTTTGCCTTCTTGATAGACCATTTTCAACATCAATTTGGACCCAATACCTCTTGTATGTCTTTCAGAACAACACACTTTTCAATAGAGCGAAGACAAATCAAAATGATTTACCTCATGATTTACATCTGAAGATGAGGTATTTTTGCTTGGATAAAGCAGAGCTTGAAGAAGGCTAACGACTCCATATCTATGCAATCTTTGAAGAATGGCTTCTTTCTCTTCTGCATAATAGCAATTGTGCACGAAGTTGAACACTTTCCCTTTGATCCTCAAGGAGAATGCGCCATATCCTTCACCTTAAAGAACTCATTCATTATCATCATTGAAGAATCTCGTGAAGGAAGGAAACTAACGCGAAGAAGTTGACATTGTAAATGGTCAAAACAACCAAAAGGAACTTCCAAAGAAAAGTCACAAGCTTTCAAACAACTGACAAGCTTAACCAAATGTCGAAAAGACCCCTTCTCATTCAAGCGACCATTTTTGCAACCAATAGAAAAACGTCGTCTCTTACACTATTTTTAAAACCTTTTGCACAATAAGGAATGCTCAACTCGAGCTACGATACCATCGATTTGAAAATGGAAGGTACTTGAAAAGGGTGCAAGGTATCCATTTTCATTTTATGTAAATAATTCACCAAAAATACTCTAAGTTAAATCTGAAAATGTGAGAACCTCATATTTCTAATACGAATATTTGTGGGCATTTCTTGGATATTTCACCTTTCGAAAAGGATGAATCGAGAGGATTGCAGCCCTCTTACGGACTCTGCCTAAAGAAATAATAGAAGTAAACACTCGAGATTTAATTAAAATGATCTTGCTTTAAACTTGACGTTATGCGGAAATATAGCTTGCATCCAATAATGATCGGACATCAAATATCAGGCGATAAATTGCTTACATTATTTAACATCCCAAAAAATGGCTCTCCTCCACGGTTTGCCGGGCTGCCCACGACTTCATATCAACTTCTCGGCGCGAAGTATAAAATGATACGAAACCACTTCCATTGGTTCCATAATGGTAAATAGTCAAGATAGAGTTTTTTTTATGTAAAAAACGGTCTCTAGGCACTTCGGTTCGCCTACACATTTTTTGTTTGGAAAATGGTCTCTAGAACTTGAATAGGCTTTTCAGCTTTCTAAAGTTCTTAACAAGATGCGAAACCATCTAAGCAGATTCAAAAGGCATGAAATGGCTAAGAATGCCTATTCATCTACCTTAAACAAAGAAACACGGTCCATTGCATAGCCTTCTCCTTAGGCCACATTGGCTCCTTCATTTTCTTCGATGCTTAAACCTGCGAAGATGACCTCTATTAGATTCCAGACTGTCCATTGGTCCGAGGAAGGTCGAAGAGACCCAAAATAAGAAAAAAAAAATCCACTCCAAAAGGATCTCCCCGTTTGAAAGATATGTACAAGCTGAAGTTTTTGCCCAGAGTATTAGGCAAAAATCCCACTAATTATTAGACAGCGCATGGTTAACTCAGTAAAAATGGGGACGAGCGCTACATTGGCAGAGCATTTACATTGCTTGATAAATATAAAAGTCATGTGACATAAATCTGTAGGCGTTATATGTTGGGAGACAACCGTTGTAACCATAACGGTTAACACTGCGGAACCTCCTCAAGTAAGTCATGCGAACACGTATTGCAATTTTTAACCGTTAGTTGTTTTAAACTTCCAATGTAGCCACGTGACTTTTAACACGTAAACCAAAGCCCACTTTATCAAGCGTGCCTTATGCCTTTAAACCTTTGACATTTAAAACATTAGAATGTAAACGTTGCCACATGGTTTAACTTTGGACATTTGGGACTTTTAAATAATATGGAATTTAATTAATATAATTAATATATATATATATTTAATTAATATTTAATATATAAAAAAAAATATTAATATAATATATGATTTTTTTAAATCAAATAAAATATTAATTTTTTAATATATATAAAACATTAATTAAACTTTAATATATTAAAAATATTTCTCCACATTAAAATCATGAACCCATTCGGCGTTAAGTCATTGGGGCGATTTCAAAATGCAATATCTCCTCCATACGATATCGGATTTCGGTGTCGTTCACGGCGTTGGGATCATATCGTCGAGCCTATCCCGGTCACTCGGGTTCGAGTCAATTTGAGCACTTTCATTTTTGAGCTTTTTCCCAAGCTCGGATTTGAGCCTACGATCGAAAGGAGTCGGGGGAAGCAAGTGAAGGCTGCGGAAGCGATAATGGTGGTGAATATATCTCGAACAAATTCAATGACACGTAGTGAAGAATGAATTCGAAGAGAAATCATAACACCTCATAACCCACGGCGGAATGGGGTCGCGAAGAGGAAGAACGAACGATTGTGGGTGTTGCACGAGCTATGCTTGAGAGGGAAATAGACTTGCATGCAAGAGGAAATTCTTGTTCCGAAATATGAGCCTCCGGATGTGGATCAGCCACGGGGAGGAAGTTCATGGAGTGGAGAGTCCACTCATGTAGAGGTAAACATCGAACTAGAAGAAACCATACCATAGAAGCTGGGGGCGAAGCAGTGGCACAGTGTAGGAGTCCCTAAATCACAACGCAGATAGAGATTAGTCACACGACCAATTTACGCGGATACATGGCTCTTATGAGCAAGTGTATCATGTCGAGCCATCTTCTTTTGAAGAAGCGTGAGAGGAACCCACATGGGTAGATGCCATGGTGGAGGAGTACGACTCCATTGTTAGAAATAGTGCTTGGGAGATTGTTCCAAGGCCGGTGGGTAAATGATCGTAGATTCGAAATCGATCTACAAGGTAAATCAAAAGGCTGTGATGGGAGCGTCGAAGTATAAAGAAGTATTTTTCCAGGGATTCTCACGGATCGAGGGGATTGATTATGAAGAAACCTTTGCACAATGCATGGTATTTCTGCTATAGGCTATCATTCTCTCTCGACACGAGATGGGTTGGCACATTCATCGGATGGATGTGAGCTTGCATTCCTTAATGGGATCATTGAGGAAGAGGTGTACATTGAGCATGTGAAGGATTTGAGATCTTCGGCGGAAGTCACATGTGCGGACTCAAAAGAGCATTGTATGGGGCCGAAGCAAGTACCTCGTGCTTAGTACACATGGATCGACAACTATTTCAACCCGGACTTGGCTTCACCAAGAGTGAGGTGGATACAAACACATGCCAAATTGTGGTGGAGGGTAAGCTTTTAATCATTGTTCTTTATTGATGATTTAATACTAACGGGTGATGAGTAGTTGATACAATCATGCAAGGCGGAATCTTGCAAGGGAGTTAAGATGAAGGATTTGGGCCTCCTTCATTATTTCTTGGATTGGAAATATGGCGGCGGTATTTGTTTGTGTCTCAAGGCAAGTATGCTGGGAGTACTTGGTAAGTTTCACATGGAGGACTACAAATGTGGATACTCCTCTTGCGGGGGTGGAGGAAAGAGAATGCTACATCGACAAAGGTAGTGGATGCCGCTATTTCATCGATAGTTGGTGGGTTCGCTCATGTATTTAGTTAATACAAGACCGGACATGAGTATGTGGTGAACCAACTTTCTATGATGATGGTTAAACCTACCCAAGCTCTTTTGGAAGAGCGAGCAAGCATATCTGGGCGAGGGGATAATTTGGGCCCCTAAATTTATATATATAAAAAATAGGTGAATCCCCATGATACATAGGAAAAATGGAAGGCGGTTTTATTAATAATATAATATGTATATATAATTTTTTAGCGAATCTCTCACGAGATTATATTATCTATAAAATCATGGCGAATCACATTACAAATGAAAGCGAATCTCCTACAAAATGGTGAATTGTTGTCTAGTGGAGTTCGGAGAGTGTTGGTTCCAATGAAGATATGGTAATTGAACCGGGAAGTGAAGGAAGAGAATACCGAGACCAAGCATGGCACATGGTGACTCGTGAGGAAATGATTCTCGTGTAGTTTAGAAAACATGTTCTTCTGGATTACTTTAAGCGTAGTGTTGTTTGTCATGCTACTACTAACGAAGTATTGAGGTTGGAGAGGAGTTTGAGGAAAGGTAAGCGGTGGAGAATTACAAGAGTACCCTATGATGGGCTCCATTTTCCCTTTGGTATTTGTGCATAAGACCTTGTCCATTGAACCAACAATTAGCCACTCAACCAACAATCAACTTCGGGCGAGTTGATTAGGTACGAGTCAACTTAGACTAATCTTCAAAACTATGATTTGCACTATCCCATATTTATCACACTAATGCTACACAACATTGTGCATTTGCACCTAACTCTCAATTATTCTTTTCCAAGAAAAATCTATAATAAGAAAAATATTTTACTATATTCTAAAAGGTGAAGATGTCGAAATCATGCCACAAAGTGAAGGGGGAAATAAAATATCTTTCCTCAAACCACCAAATATATAAGAAAACAATAATGATTATAATAATAGAACTAGATCTATCGATTTATCGATATATGCATGATAGAGAACCATAAGCATTAAGAGACTATTCAAACTCAACAAAATCCTCTAAACAAGCAACAAACAAACCACTAAAATTTTCAAAGATAACGAGGCTAGACATTAACACAATTTCATGTACTTGAATAAGCCCATTGTTGCTTAGCGTTAGACTTCTTAAATTAGTTCTTTATCATTTAATACTATGACATTATCTATGTGAAAAGAAATAGGTCCCAACTTCATCAAATGCGATTTCATTTCCAATCAAAGATCAAAACTAGCCGTTTTCAATACCAATATAAAATCACACATTTTCTAAATATCAATAATTATTTTCCAAGAAAATATAAAACTCGGGAAATGACAAAATTCCCCAAACCACAATAACATATATGCCATTAAAATTTTCTAAGATGTCAAAGCTAGACATCAAGGTAGTTTTTCATGTACTTGAATGAGCCCATTGATGCTTTGCATTAGTCTTGTTAAATTAGTTATTTATCATTTAATACTAGTCAAAATAGATTGGTAAAATATTCTTTTCAATATTCTTCAATCTATTTTACTAACAAGGGTAGAGTTTAGCATCAAGATTGTTTCAGATTTTTTGCTAAAAATCTATCATTATGAAGTTGTTCAAATAATAGACATATTTATAAAATATAATCACCTTTTATTCAAGTTCAATATATTGAGTGAGTCCTAGAAAAAAAATAACTCTAGACCATTGTATATCAAGTATAAGAATTTAAAATAAGTTCAAGGGTTAATAATCTTTTATAAAAATAAAATACATAAAAACTTAAGAGTAAACAATTTTAAATTGAGAATCTTTGTAATTATTCACTTTGAAGAAAATAGATTTGGATATTTCCAACATTGAGATCTCTTTTATACGAAGGTATATTATCAAAAATCATTCAATATTAAATATAATATATACTTTTTGTAATTTCTACATTTTTCATATTATTAATAAAAAAATTTATGTTAGAATAATATTATTCATGAGTTTAAATTTTAAGAGTTTTTTAAATAATCGTATCTCAATATGGTTGTCATATACTCTTGGTGCTCTGTAGACAACTTTGTTATCATATACTCTTGGTGCTCTAAATAGACAAGCGAATGAACGCTGCGAACACCTTATGTATACTGCTTGCTTGAGGCTCATCAAATTCTCTTTATATTAAGTTCCATTATTTGCTTTGATCATCACCATCACCAGCAGAATTGGTCCTCAACGAGACAACTCTTAGCGGTAACATCAAAATTAACACCTTATGTATACCTGCTTGCTTGAGGCTCATCAAATTTCTCTTAATATTGGATTTCCATTATTTTCTTTGATCCTCCACCCATCTGACGAATTGGTCCTCAACCGGACAACTCATGCGGTAACATCAAAATTACGGACTTGGTGTTAAGTTAAGCACGTATGATAACGAGGATGATCCATGATGACACCTAGGAAGTTGTTGGAGCCGGCCGATTTCTCTAACAACCATTGGTAGTAACATCGAGAATTACGGACGCGGTACGGATCATCGGTATTAGTTAAAGCTGCATATGATCACGAGGATGATCCATCATTATTTTGGGGACTTCTCGAGCAGAAACTTCTCGACAAGCATCTAGACAAGTTTACAATCGTCTTCTATTTATAACCATGCCAAATACGAAGATGGATATAATGACATGCATAGTTAAAATGGATTTAAATTGGTTTAATTATTAATTATAATTTTAAAAATAATTATCCATTTTATGTTTTTATTTATTTTGGTTTATTTTTAATTTTATGTAATTTGAGAAATTAATAAAATTATAATTATTAATTGTTTAATGATTTTACCTAATTAATATGTTAAATATTACATCTCTACTATCTTGATGCTAGCATTCGACACCTCTCACAATTCTTGTTTGGAAAAGGAAAGTCGGCATTCAATTTATTAATCGTCCATCTTTATCGTCTTTGAAGTTTTGGAGAGCACCTTTCATGCAATTCTTGTTTGGAAAAAGGAAAGTTTGGCATTCAATTCTGACCAATCGTGCATCTTAATATGCAATTTATCCTCCGGACACCTAAAGTTGTCGAGTCCAAATGCATAGGGGTATATGCTCGAAGACGAAAGTCCCACGAAGAATTCTTCCGGGGTTTTCTAACTGACAGCACATTGACAACGATTTTTTTAGGTAGAGACACACGAAGTTTTGAGGATGGGGAGAAATGTATTGGTACATGGAATTTTTTCACTATGGCGATGAAGGAGAGTCGGCGGAAGGTGGTCCTCAACGGACGGAGTAGGTGGAGGAGACCAATGAATAATCACAAAGTGATCGGCTTATCATTAAGATTGCGAAGAGTTTGGTATTAAAAAGAGTAGTCATTGTATAGATATCGGGAAGTCTCGGTACATTTTATATGCTTAGCAGACTGTTTTTCTATGAGAACAAGGTCGTAACTCCTTTTACGTTTATTAACAATAGATCTAGATCAATTGTTGAAAATATTCAACAGAAGAAAAAAATATTGGTGCTAGACAACCCCTATACAAAGCTCCTTTCAAAAAGGCGCAACGATAGATAAGAACGGAGTGCAACATAGTTCACCTACAAATATGTGACTACCCGGTAACTAAACATAATGCATGACCAAGCATGTACATTCATACGGGTAGAGAAATTAGGCAGGACTATGATTTCATAGTGCACAGTTGAACAAAACCGGCAAGGATTTTTCATGGTAGTAACCCATTCAATATCATGGTAAAATAGGCCGAGAGGCTTTTTATGAGATGTGATAACCCATTACACATGAAGAAAATAGGCTAGGCTTTTGACGAGTTTGTAGTATCTTGTTTCACATCATTGAAAATGATCGCTTATTAATTCGGATTTCGAAGGCCCTGCGAAGTTTTAAAGCAAAGTGCAATGACCCTCCCTTTGGAAGGTGTTTCGATAAAACAATTATAAGCCAAAATTTTGTTATCCGCAAGCAATCATTAAAAGTCAACGGAAACCTATCCTCTTTCGAAATACACCCACATAATCGAGATGGCTTATTCACAGAATATCAATTTGGGAATTGGAATGCAAAAGGCGACATGTTGTGCAAGGATGAACAAAAGAATCTGAAACTTCATGAGTGCACCTTCACTGTTATGCATTCCATTATTTCTTGATTTCTACTCTCGAGTGTCAACTCTAGTAAAGTAAAATGCTGAAATTGCAAAATAAATTTAGTTTGTGATTCGGACATGTACCATACCACTATTGGGTACGTAGGCATTCCTTACATCTCCACCATGTGGTCGATAATCTTTTGGCTGTTAAGTGGGAGCTGCAATCATACATCTCTCATTATGTTGCAAGAAAAGTTTGATTTTGTAAATGACTAAAGAAATATCTCATTTAACACTCCAAATTATTTAAAATAAATGTATCTATATTTCGTGAGATGAGCGAATTTTCAAGTTTAAAGATGCTACATTTCAAATCATATTCACCATAATAAGAATTTAGGCAGCACTACAATCCCAGTGGATTGGACTTTCTAAAGATCAAATTCTCAGAGTTCCCTAATACCAATATCGTTGCATTGCATATCCATTTTGAAATCGAAAAGACCCCATAAAGATAAAACCATTTCTGAGCTATTCTAAAAAATAAATCCATTACTCCATACGTATATATCCATTAGTTTATAGCATTGGATATTTAAGCGAGCACAAAATAGCTTCATGACAAATGCTATTTAGTCCATATTTAAAATCAGTATAGCAAAGAAATTGTGACTCTTCAGCTTGTGCTTGTAGTTGTGGCAAATCAATAAACACCCTTACCTTTGGTAATCACTTACAAGAAATGAAAGATTTGGTAGTTTGCTTAAAGAAAGTATTTCATCTAGTAATAGCATGAACATGTAACGGATAAAATTCCATTTGGAATGGATTGAAAGAACAATATTCGGATAAATGACATCCAACAATTAGCTTCAAAGAAATGCAATATGCTGAATCCATAATTAATATGAAAATGACCATGAATATTCATTCGGAAATTTTCAGTCGGACGGAAATGCATGTAAACAAAACAAAGCGTTCCAAATGCAACCAATATATTCTTGGCACCACTTAAAGCCTCGGCTATTGAAATAACTTTTCTTTATGGTCTCTCCCAAGCCCTTGATGTTCTCACTGCTATATGGATGGTACCTTCACTACCTCGGCTACCATAACTGAGAACCTCCTGAATTGTGCTTTGCATAGCCCCTCCAGCACAGAATATCCTCCATAGCCCATTCCTCCACGCTAGCACATTGTATGTTGAGGATTGAACAACATGTGCACTTCAATAAGGCTTATACAATCCACCTTGATAGGGGCATCCTCAAGATCTCTCATATTATCCGACTACATTATCCTAGTTAGTAAATGATATATACAAGTTTTGTTTCTTAAAAAACATTCGTGGCATGGTATCTAATATGACATTGTGTTGATTCTACTCATAGTCACATAGCATTGTATATTTGCATGGTTTTGTACACTAGTCATGAAAATTGGTTGTTGTTCTAAAGTACGCCTTCTTTACTACATAAACATTAAAGGCCCAAGTTGTTAACATGCCTTGTCTAGGAAGAATTGAAATTTAATCACCTGGGATGCTTGGATCATTAAAGATAATCTCCGGAGCGAGTATGTTAGTTTATTTTGAGTCAAAGTCCCCTTGCTCGGTACGAGTTTGAGCATTATAGGAAAAAGAATGCTTTTCCTATGCTGCTGCTTGTATGAAGAATCATCTTCCAATAGATGGAAGGATTCGAGTTTTATCCATAGTCATACACACATAACACTATGGGAGCGAGTCACGGAATCCTATAGTTGCATGGAGACTATGCTAGGGAGAGTGCCAACTCCAAGGTTCCAAAATTAGCATATAGAGAGTGAGGAGAAACCATGGGATTTCAATTTCCTTTGCATTCCTTGTCTTTGTTGGAGAAGTAAATTAGCTTGGAAATTCATAAAGGCTTCCTAGAAAAGGTGGAAAAGGGTAGGAAATGGTTTGAATAGTTCCTCCATGGATGTGAATGCATTTAGTGCACTAGTAGTGACCTTAGTGGATTTATTTGGTCCAATTTTTTCACATTTGATCCCCAGCCTAGCTCAATTTCTCCCTACATGTTTATATTCTTGCATTGTGAGCTTGTGGATATTGATTGTCGGTTGCTGGTGTTATATGTTGATAGTATGTGTGGAGAGAAGGAAAAGAAGTAGTGAGACTATGCTTGAGATATTTAGTAGAACATATATGCTTCAATCTATGAGTGCTATTTGAATAATGAGCATATTTGAAGCATGATTCAATATAGATCAGAATTGGAGTTGTTGGTGTAGTGTTTGATTAGAGAGTTTATGTATGTCGTTGGGTAGTATTTTTATGGTGATTCTCACACTTGTTTTTGTAGGAGTTGTTGATGCATGTACATAACCATGTATCTTATGATGTTATATGTAGCATGCAAAATTCTATTATTGTGAGGTCTAATATTCAAATTTGTGTCATGAGTTTGTATTGGATAACACATCTTTTGTGCATTTTTATATTAATTTATGATGAGATATTGGTTCTAGAGCATGTATGCGGAAGCTTATTTATTTTTATCATAAACTGTTATACGGATAAATCCCTCTTGTGGACAAGGGTGTCTAGAATCCTAAAGGAGAACTAGAAACAAACAAACATAAGAATATCTCTTTCTCTAAGCTAACCCCATATAATTATGAAAGGTTTTGTGGTATGAGTTTTGACTTGGGAAGTCCAAGAATCTCCACGGTATAGATTAATCTAATTGAACAAATTGTTAAAACAACCACACAAACACATTCACCATTAACTATCTTCATGAGAAATCTGATATACACATCAACCTGCTCACTTTAAGTGAGTACTTACAATAATTAATTGAAGGAGAAAAACATCTTCCTTGGGCATAAAATCTTCAACAAGATCAATATTCCCACCCTCTATCATACTAGTAGCGAGGCTTACCTCATGCCACTTGCATCAACATTCATATTATTGCAAGGCATCCATGCCCTCCATCATACAAATTCTTATGATACCTTTAGGTATGCCTTGCATACCCTTCCATGCACATACAAACCCATGTGCATCAATCTTATACATGATGTTGTGACTTAAAACTTCAAGAAAAATATGATTTGTAGGGGATCCACCTTCCTACTTATTCAACAATCCCCTCAGGGATATATTTCCAACATTGTGTCTCTATCTCTACCATTAGAGCTTTCCCTTGGACTTTCTTTTATGAGCACTATGTGCCACATGTCTTCCCTGGAGCAATCCGAGGAGTAGTACCATCTCGCAAAGCATAACACGTCATGCTTGCTCCTCGGTTTCGATTGATCATGATTCTATCCTCATATAATTCAACCAACATGAACAAGACCATTTGCTTCTAGGTATAAACTTCCTCTTGACTTACCTCAAGGCAAAATGCCTTGCCATCTAACAGTGTCCAACATACACATATACATGTATACAATTTCATCCATGCATTTTCCTATTTACTTATACCTTAACATTGCAGTGACTTTCTGAGTCCATACTTCTTGAAACAACCTTCCTCAAAGCACAATTTTTCCATGCATGACTCTGTTTTCTCAAGAGAACATTTTTTCATTTACACAGGTCCAATCAAGCAACATGACCCTTTGACCAGTGGAATCTAGGCAATGCCTCTTGATACAAAACATAGCAATTGACTCTCTATCTCACTCCAAATACATTCACATGGTGTATCTTTGGGGCTCCAAGCCTAGTGTTTGAACCACAACTGCGATATCCTTGCGTAACATACCCAATCCCAGGTCATATTTAAGCGGTGTGTTGGATGAGTGTTATATTCTTTACAATTATCCCCACACATTGCATAATGTACGATGTGCAAGAGGGGAGTCACATGGGGGGAAGTAGCCCTTCTTGTTCGGGGGTTGGGCGACACCCCAAAAGATTTTGGGGTGGTTTTAGTGTTTCGATACAAAATATGCGGAATATGGATAGCATAAGATTAACATGTGGTTATGTATTTAACATATTTGGAGGAGAAATCAATAGGATGAGAAAATGACAATGTTTGTGGTGGCCTCTCAACTAGAAGTTGAATACATGGCAATAATTCTTGCAACGGAAGCGATATGGTTATAGAGATTGTGTTTAGGTATTGAGTTAATACGAGGCATGTAAGGACAAGTGGCAGTAGTGAGGAGTGCAATCTTCTGGGAATGAACCCAACTCATCATTTGAAGCCAAAGCATATTGATGTTCAATATCACTTAAATGAAAAATATGATTGAAGTCAAAAAGGTGTTCCTGGGGGGTGAAATCGGTTACGATCATTGGAAATCACATAGCATGGAAGGTGGAACTTGGCTCTATGGCAGAATATGAGTCAATACAATAATGGGATGTCATATTACAATTTTTTTCTTCCTCGTGATGTTTGATTCGGCATTACGGAGATGAGGGCTTTTCACTTTCAATCAACGAGTTGATTAAGAGCATACGGAACATCGCGTGAGTTGGTTGTTGCGGAAAAACTAGATTTAGATGATGAACTTGTTGAAGTATGGACTAATTTCATCTCGGAGCTAAGGAACGGTATCAGTTGAAAGAGGAACGGAATGAGATCATGTGTAGTAGGAACCGGAGAAGCGAGCACCTTATCAACTAAATTATGCTATGAAGCATTACTATCTACGAAAAAGAAGGAGAGAATATGGGCGGCCTGGTCAAGGTTTGGAAGAGTACGGTCCCAAAGAAGACACAAGTGTTTATGTGGTTTTAACTAACGGATACGAGTCCCCTACTTGGGACTGCTTTAGAAAAAGAACAAGGCGTAGCCACTGAATATATGTATCTTATACGGGAAAGAGGAGGAAAATGTATCTCATTTACGTGTCCTTTCGCTACAAATTTTGAAAGAGGTAAATCGGTGGATTGGGACAAATGATGTTTGACGTGAGGAACGATTGAGTAAGGTCTTAAGTTATGGTTTCAAAAGCGGGACTTAAATAATTTAGAGTTATCCCTTGTATTCTTTTGTGTGGGGCATATAGTTGGTGTATGAAATGGATGCTTGTACGAAGATAGGACTATACAAACTTTCCGGGTTTCCCGGAGATACGTGCCGTCTCGATTTTTCATATCAAAATAAAAAGCTTCAAATTCTAGAGTGGTTGGGGGAACTAGTAGTTAGCGAGATCCTCTCCAGGCCTTCTTCAATGGAGCCGTCGAGGCCGACAATGACTCGGTATTGGAGGAGTTTTATTCTTTGCGGGACTTGACATTATATTGACTCAAAGCAAACATGGGAAGATACACGAACAATAATGCGAGCTTTTGGCTCTTCATGTGCTCATGAAACTAGCATTATCAAAGGGAATTTCACAATTACGGCTCTATGGAGAATCGGGATTCTACATTTACCATTAAATGGATGTAAAGTGAGCGAGTCTGTTTGTGAATATCACTTTGAGACACCATGATCAACTCAAGAAAGTCTCTTAACGAGTTTTTAAAACCTCCATCATTCATTTGGGGGAATTTAACAGCAGTGGATTCACTTTCTAAGGAAGCATTTCCACATCGGAGTTTAGTACCTCTAACGACCCCATGGATACCGTGGATTGACTGAGCATATAAGTAATTTAAGGTGCAATAGTTAAATTCTACATCAACTCATTTCACTACTAGAGGTTCCCGAAGGCATGTGTTTTGATGTAGTGGCTAACAAACCATATGCGGCAACCATCGGTCAAAATTTCAATTGGTAAAGAATTAACATATGCAAAGAATATAAGCTGAATCCCAACAAGTTGAAACTAGAATTCACAGAAACATATGCTTCAATCACAAGTTAAGCTTAACATGGTTGTTGCTTTCCACATCGTATGTCCTGCTGACAATTTATCTCAAAAATTATCACGGAGTTTTACAACATTTTTCAAATTCTCGTGTAATTTGAAATATGGTCTTATTCAATTGCATAAGACAACTCATTTCCTCATACTTGTCAAAGTGTTTCGAACTATGAAATGAATCGAATTGTGAAACCATCTCATGAAAACTTCTTGTGGATCTTGTCAATTTTAAGTAGGAAAATTACATATCCAAATGAAAAAAT
The DNA here is from genome assembly GCA_034641835.2 of Pinus albicaulis. Lineage (NCBI taxonomy): Eukaryota > Viridiplantae > Streptophyta > Pinopsida > Pinales > Pinaceae > Pinus > Pinus albicaulis. The sequence goes on from JAXQQM020080286.1 coordinate 143,538, forward strand.
AAATCTATAATCATGGTTTGAGAAAAAATATCCACCACACTAAAAGTGGATAGGCTTGTCAAATTTTGCCATGGCGACTTCTTTAACGACTTCCTTTAGTGTTGGGTGTCCATGACATGTTCTAGCAATATCTTCACTAGATGCACCATATTGTAAAGCAATAACGGCTTCATGAATTATCTCACTGACGTTTGGACCCATAATGTGCATGCCAAGGATCGTGTTGTTGTATCATCATAGAAAGAACATAATGTCTCCTTGCAATTCAAATGTTATCCTTTGAGCACACGGTAGTTGTGGAAAATCAAAATACAATGTCGTTTATTTGGGAACTTCTTATTTAACATTGCATTCAACTTTGATAACATACGAAAATGAGATGAATGAAGCGAGACACAAGGATGCGGTCCCTGACTCCTCCAAGCTTGAAGATGGGTTGTAGCCTCCTTATTCGCCAAATCGACCTTAGAAAGACCCAAAAGCGACTCCCAATAGGCATTGCCAATGCGAATACGGCACGGCCAATGTGGAATGAAATTCACTCACATTGTATGAGGTTAAACTCTTGAAACACGAAAATACCCCTTGAAAAAAATTGAAATAATTGCGGTTAAGTGCGAGAAAAAATCGCGCGATCGAGCTAAAATGACGAAACGAGAAGGAAGCTTCGTGAAGACATATGCGAAGACATACGCACTAAACGAGAGAAGGGAGAAATAAGAGCACAATCGAAGGCCGAATCACAGCACGCACGATGTTGAGAGGAGATGAGCGAGCCACCTATGCCGGAGTTGCGGGGGAGGGTGTCCCACGCATTGAAATCAACGATGAAATCCCCAAAACCCCAGCTTGATGAAATGGGCGAATGTAAATCATTCTGTCTTGCAGTCGTCGTGGCGAGCGATTCAAATCGCTCCAGGCTTTGAAAATCGGGGGCGAATCCATATTTTTAATGGAAATTTTATACCGCATTGTTTTTGGGCTAACATGGAATAATTAATTATTTTAAAATAAATATAGGGCTAATTATATAAAACTATAAAATAGGTTTTTTTATAAAAAATTCGCCCCTTCAAAATCTACAACCCCTTAAAATTCACCTTTGGGCTAAAATTCGCCCCTAAAATTATCCACGAGTCTGGGTATCTTAGGGGCACATATAAATATATTATGGTGCAAGCAGACAAATGAGGTAGGTGTAGCTTCACGGATATAGATAGGCAGTGTATAGAGACGAAGAGCACATCGGGGAGGGGTTTGAGTATCGAATCTACAATAGTTTCTTGGTACGGTAGGAAACAAAGATTTGTGGCTTTTCAGTTTAGCGGGCAGAGCCACTAGCGATAATTCAGTTTGCATGTGAGGCTATCTGGATAGGAAGATCCCTGAAATCAGAAGTTTGGTAAGTTCACATTTAGATCCTACGGTGAATACATTGTGATAATCATAGTTGCATTAAACTCTCGATTAATCCTGTGTTTCATGATAGATCTAAACATATGGATATCTAGGTATCATCATATCGGAGATTGTGTAGTAGAAGATCATGTTGCTTCAATACATTCTCAGGAAGAATCGAGATCTGAACATTCGACAAAGGCACTCGGCGGAGAAAATTGAACCACCATAGGCGGGGATCGGGGTGAAGGATAATCCCTATCTTGTTGAGGAAGTATTTGATATTCAACGAGATGATGAGCTTAGTGAAAAGTAGCTTCACTAAGTGGGGCCGCCGGGATATTTTTAGGTGTCATACATTTTTAGACATGGTGAGCATATTCTATAAGTTGCCGGATCTTATTTGTAGATGATTGGTCAAATGTGGAGAAAATAGATGAAATTCTATTTTAGAATATTGGGTGAAGTCTATTTATAGATCATGTTATCTAAAAATAGGTGCATGTCGATTATTATTAGCTCTTAATAATAATCCAACAATAAACATCAACTTATTCTCTTGGAAACCTTTATTTCAATATAGGATTTGGGAAATTAGTGAAATTTTGAAGGAATTACACAATTCCTAGGGTTTATTGGTGGCTCATGCATGGAGGACTCCAATTAGAGCGAAGTGGTAAAATTGAGTTGGAAGAGTAGTTTATGGAGTTGTTTAGTTTGACTACGATTAATGGAGTTAAACTCGGTTGAGCTAGTTGTATCTAGTTTAACTAAAGAATACACTAGTGAGTTGGAAGTGAATTGATGGATTTATTAATTCACAACATTAACTCACTAACGAATTAACGAAACAGGTTAACTACGGTGCATGTGGTTCAGGTGGAGACCCGGTGGAAGACTGGGTGAAAGGGTAAGATGGACTATCCATTGTGACTATAGTGATGCATTCAATGCATCGACACCTGATAGAGTTTCCAATGAGGATTGCACGTTGACGAGGCTAATTCGAATTCCGTGCAGGGTCTTGTATGGTGGGGATTGCGCGATTGGAGGTAAAATTTGTCGAGGAGAAATAAGAATTGGTGCATGGAGATGCAAATTACGCATGACGATAATGAATCTACATTGTCTTGAGCTTGATGTACTAGATTTTTATGAGATTATTACATGATTCCATTGATATACATAATATATGATAGTTGAGGTTTTTAGCTTTAGCTTTCAAGTTAAACAATATGTATATGCGTTGAATTTATTCACATGTGTTTGCAATTGAGTTTTAAATTTCATAAAGTTTAATAGTGGAAGGATTACGATTTTGCAAGAAGATAAATATTGTGAGATCGGAGGTCAGGTAATACATTAGTGATAATAATTCTGAATCAATGAGTAACTTCGAAATTATTTTACTAATCAGTCTTTATTTAACACTGTATTAGAAAACCTCTCATTGCATTTTTGAATAGAATGTGATAACAAATAATAATTATTTCATAGTTTCCTCATGTGACCATGCAACAAAACAACAAAACATACATATATATATACATATGCTATGAACGTAATGTATTCTTGTATTTGAAGGTAGTGAACTCACTATTTTATATGATAGTGTGACCTAGACATACATAACAATGATTCTTCACAAAAAGTGTGATGCTCTTAAACATAATACATTGACATGACATGACATATCTCTTCTGACAGATTTGACCTTAACCCGACTGAAGTAAAGGATAAGTGAATAATTTTGGCTGCTCTATTTCCTAAATGAATTATTGTACGATAAGGGTAACTTGACTTGATGTAATAGTTGAATGGGTTGATTTGAAAGTGATATCTTGACTTTAGCCTTGGCTAGATATAGTGACACATATTTCATGATTAATACATTGACCTTATAGATGGATTCATTAATAGTAAATATGATAATGAAGACTTGATAGACTTGACCAGGACTTAACATACGAAATTGAGACTTGAAGATATGGCTTGATAGTGATATTGTGACCTTGGTGATGAGACACTTAGCGATGATTTAAATTACCTAATCTACAACATATGACATTTAGTAGTGACCTGGAATGATTCAAGTCAACGTAGCAGAGAGCTATTACCCTCAAAACAAAAACTCTAGCCCAAAAAGATCAAAAACATGAAAAAACAACCAAAAAACAAAAGTGTATGTCTTCCTGTACTTGTTTCTTTTTAGGGTCAAATATCAACATTTTTAAAATTATGCTAAAAACCAAATTTTTCTTGAGTTGAAAAAACACCTTGAAACATAAAGTGTTGATGGTGGAATAGCATCCTGAATTTTTTGTGTACAAAAAAACAACTTGAAAACAAAAAGTGTTGATGCTTTGGAATAACATACGCCAATTTTTTGTGTGCAAAAGCATCTAAAAACAAAGTGTGTGCGGAATAACATGTGTGAATTTTTGTATGCAAAAAACACCTTGAAAACGAAAAGTGTTAATCTTAGGATGTATCTTTTTCTTTTTCGGGGGTAAATTGTCGAAACAATTTTTAATAATGACATTTAAAATAAAATACCATTTGACTGCAACTAAGGCAACTAAATTTAAGTAAGTAAACATGACATTAAAGATAAAATATCCGAAAGTCTTAAAATTGCAACTTAATTTTTATGCATGATATAAAATAATCTATTATCGTGTCTCTGAAAGCCCTTGAAAATCCAAGGATGACATTAGAATAAAATATCACCTTATGAAAATAAAATTCCAACGATTTTTAGGCATGGTATTAAAGATAAAATATCACTTATAAAAAAAAAAACGCAAAACTTTCAAAAATAAAAAAGGAAAATTAAAAAAACATAATTTAAAGAAAAAAAATTAAATTAACCCAAAAAACAAATCAAAAAACAAAAACAAATATATATTTTTAAGTTATAATAATAATAATAACCAAATAATAACCAAATAATTTTAAAAAATGATAAAAAATTATTTAATAATATTTTAAAATTTGTTAAATTTAAAAAAAAAATATTAAAAAGAAAATCTAAATAATAATTTTAAAATAAAAAAGAAAATCTAAATAATAATTTAAATTAAAAAAAGCGTATAAATCTATGAAAAATTAACAGATAAATAAATAAAATATAAAATATATTAAAAATATAAAAAATAAAATTAATTAAAAAATAAAAATAAAAAAGTTAAATTTAAAAAAAATAAAAAATAAAATGTTTGTTTCATCGCACCGCCGTCTAGGGGTCACAAGGCTCGACCGATGGGTGGCGGAGAGATGGGCTCTGCGCCACTCTCCACCACCGTCAGCCCAGGAAGGCCCGCGTGTGGGTCCTCGCTTCATGAGGCGCATTCGAGAAAACAAGTGCGCCCACGGACTCTTGGAAAGAATTCGGGCTCCTTGCAACGTTACGAGCGTATCGTTGCACCGTAATCACGAGAGGGTACGGCGAGTGTGTAGCGATGCGAGATCGCGGGCGTGCGGCAATACGGGCGTGTCACACATGGCAGAAGCGTAATATTGGGTTGGCAATGCGACGTTAATATCCGAAACGTCTTACCATAGTCGAGGTTGGAGAAGACGCTGGCGTTCGGGCGATGTTACACGGTGAGCCTTGTGAAGAAATGGAGATGGAGTGGGTCGGCTCGGGTCCGCAAGGTGACCCATGCCCACACATAGGTGCGTGTATAAATATAACGTGTGGATGGTTTTGTTAAGTCATCCAACCTGAGTTCGAAGATCATTCGAGAGCTTTCGAGCTTAGAGCATTGGAGAAAATGAGAGCTTCTGTGACTCATTGGTGAAAGTTGCGGTTGTGAACGGAATGCGGGGCACGGGTCGAGTTGGGCGGCGTCGGGATTTCGTGCGAAACAATATTGCGGGGGCATCCACGGGTCGAGGTTGTCGAGCGGGGCATCGTGGCGGGGCCCCGAACCGAGTTCGGGGGCCGCGATACAGGCGGCAGATTGATCGGATTTGAGTGCAAAAAAGTGCGAGCGGAGTGCTTGTATTGACGGGCCGGAGCTAACCATACCATTGGGAAGCGATTTGGACACACGGTGTGCTTGGGGAAAATTCTGAAATCATAAACGTAGGAGACCGAAGTGACCGGAAGTGACCGTGACACGACACTTGGGCATAATTGTGCAAAAAATTAAGAAGGCTAAATTCAATGTTGTAAATGACTATTTTGGGCTAGTTGATGATTTTCAAGCATTGTAAGCTTGGAAAAAAGGTAACTTGCCTTGCCAAGGAAAAAAGTGGCTTTTGCTAGATTGGTCGTATTTTTTATTATACACTTTATGAAACATATTATCGGGCGGACTTTAACGGAGAGTTGCTCCTCCCTTGTATGTATGGGCGTACTTGTGGATTGATGATGATGTTTATGTTTTCACATGTTGAAATAACATTTGATTAATATTGAACAAGTGTTGCTAAAGGCGTATTCTATGTACTTGAGTATTATGAAAAAGAAAAAGTATGGTAGTGTCGCACCCGTCTATAACGTGATTGGAAGACACCAAGGTAAAGACATAGCGGTTGGTATTAGAGCCAGCATTCATGGTTTGAAAGTACGAATACAAAACTAGTGTTTCACATCGAAGTGGTATCGAGGAGCGCTTTTATCTTTGAAACAAGTAGGGGCAAACTCCCAGTTGAAGGCTGAACGATTGTGTAACCGGTGAGACGATTGCACGGTTGCAAGTGGTGTTGAGATGAAGCTTGATTGTGTAAGCGGTGACACATTTGTAGGGTTGGGTGGTGTTAAGGCTGAACTTGAACTTGGGGTTTCTTTTGAGACACTTAGGGAAGCAAGGCATTTGTCGGGGCTAAAGCTACAAAGAAGAATGCAACTTGGGAAGAATTCGAGGAGAAAGCCTTTGAAGATTTACAATGGATAAAACATATGAGGGAGAACTTATGATTCAAGACAAGCTTGGAGTCTTGGAAAAAGAAGTGGTGGAATCTTGGAAGGAAGCTAAGAAAGTTCATGAAGAGGTTAGTGAGGCAAAGATTGCCCTTATGGCCTTGTGCGAGGAAGGTTACGACTAAAACCAAGATGAATTCGATGGACGGGAAGAGATGGATCGTTTCGATGATTGGATGGATATGTGCCTGAGCTAGAGGCACTTCGAGAGGAGATTTTCGAAATTGGAAAGAAGACAAAATAGAAAACTACTTTGGCCAAACCAAAAAGAATGTTGGGAATGTAGTTGAAGTGAAGGAAGAACTTGTAAAACAAGTTGAACCCCGAATCAAGCACATTACAAGTTGATCTACACAAGGATGTTTATATAGAGTATCGACGTGAGACTTGATGAGACGGAGTTGGACCAAGGCCAAGCACATTGCAAGCATTAGTGATGGATGATTCTCATGCCTGAAGATGTTATGATGAAAGAGACAGAAAGAGGACTTGCCGGCAAAAGATGCAAAGAAGCAGGAGGACAGAGACATTGAAGAAGCATTTGATGCAGTAAACCACTGTGATATATTGCAAAATATGACCATGATTGGAGGAATTTCAGAAGAGCTGTAGAGATTTGGGTCAGTATACATAAAACCCTTGATGAGGATGAAACCTCTTGTAGAAAGAGACATTTGAAGACATGACTTATTGTTTTTCACTGAAGCAACCTGGAGCCTGCAGTTGACATGGAGAAATAAGCAAAGACTATGACTTCTTTTCCCAAAACATGGATTTTCTGAGTGACTACTAAATGAGGATACTTTCCATACATTGATGAGAGCAAGGAACATGGGATGTTACAAACCTTTATGGGAAATTTGTGGCCACGCTCTAGATGGTTCAAATGCCACTGGACATAAAAGTGGAACTTGATGACCTTTGTGATGGAAAGAGGTCATGCTTAGCCATGGAATGGCTAGTGCCCGGCCATGACTTTATAGACTGCATTATTGAGGGCACGTGAGGGAGTAGACTTCTTCATGGCCCTCTGACCAAGAAGGAACTCTTGGTGCACCTTTAGTGGGGGAGTAGCCTTGAAGGAAATACGCATATGATGGATGAAGGTAGGAGTATTTGAGAGCACTTCACCTCTACATATGTATGCAAATGATGATGATGAGAGTTGAGTTGAGTTCACTTAGATGAACACATGGGCGACCAAAATCATGGACACGGACTACATGGAGATCTTTTATAGATGGGTGATGAGATGTTCACCATGAGCAACTAGGACATTGGTTGGATGGCGGAATATGAGACATTCATATGATTTGCGGGGGTAAGAAATTGTGGTGGCACTAATGGCCAATACGGGTGGGCTTGCCAATGCTTTGGATATGAGGAGGCATGGGAGTTCATGATGAGTTGCACTCATTGGAGGCTTCATATTATGGTGATCTTGCAATAGCAAGTTCATTGAGGAGTTGAGGTCACGATTGGTATTGATTTTGATGCATTATGGGATGCATACCTTTGACACATTTATGGGGTGTGTTTAGGAGAATCACTTGGTGGAGATGATCGAGTCGGGACACTTTGGAGTTTGATGGAGATGCATGATGGAGATGCCTTTGTGGTATACACTTAGGCATGGGTTGAATCTGCCCGAAGCTTAGCCACATCTTTTACTTGATGGATTCTATTGCAGGTGGGATGAACATTCTTTGCATGGACCTAGATATGACACTTTGATTGATTGATGAGAGGGAGACCTCTTACCTTTGATGATGCTTGGAGGATGAGACTACTTTGAATACAAGTAGCACATGGATTAGCATGTTATGGAAATCATGTTGTGGATGAGATGGAGAACACTTCATGGACCCAAACACGGCCTTTTGGATGAGATTGAGTCTTGATCAGGTTGATGGATGTGACAATGCAAGAGGAAGAACTAACGCATGGTATGGGGATGGACATTCGCATGATGAGGGACGTTATGGTTGGATTAGCTACCCAACTAGTTGAGGTTGTGGGGTCACGAAGTGTCTTCGGAGTTATCTTAGATACATAGTAGTTTTTGTTATGTTGAGTTGGTTGGAGTACTTGATGCAAAGATTCATGACATTGATGATATTTGATGGGTTGACACGATATATGTTGCGGCAACATGTGGACTTGATGAGAGATTGACTTCCCACTATATTGGTACCTCATGTGATGATTGTAGCGGATGTGTTGATGATCAAAGATTGAAGATATTTCATGGATATGTTAGACATGAACCATGGAGGTTTATACGTGATGTTGCAACGTATTGTGTGATGACACTTTGCGACGAAATTTGCGACGATGATGATAGCACTATCGGGGACGATAGCCTCACTTGAAGTGGGGGAGAATGTAAGTTCCTCGCTTCATGAGGTATGTTTGGGATAACGACGAACCTTGCCGACGTTAATAAAGCGTTCGGGCACCTTGCGACGTTACGGGCATATCGTCTGCACGCTTGTCGATCTTTGGCGTGTAGTGATGGGCGAGCGCGGGCATGCGAAATACGGGGCGTCGCACATGGCAGCGTATTGGGTTGAAATGCGATGTTGTGCTCCGAAACATTGCATCGTAGCGAGTGGAGAAATCGACGCACTAAGGCGTGGGCGGCCGACGATTACACGGGTTGAACGCAAGCGAGACGGGTGGGTCGGCTCGGGTCGCCGAGTGACCCATGGCCACACATGGGTGATGTATAAATATAATGTGCGGATGGTTCGTGAGTCACCCAAGCACGAGTTCGAATCATTCAAGGCATTCGAGCTTAGAGCGTTGGAGAAGAGCCGAGCTTCACCAACGACTTGTTGGTAGAGAACGATCGTAAAACAACAATATCAATCAGAAATCAGCAGTATCTGAAGATTTATATGGGGAAACGATACAACGAAAGTGTCCATGAGTCGGGTGATCGAGCGAGCTTATCTTACGTACATTGTTTTAAATTAGAACGTATTCTGACGGCAGATTGATTGGATTTGAGTGTGACGAAGTGCGATGGTGCGTATTGATGGTAGAGCTAACCATACCATTGGGGAGTGATTTTTGACACACGATGTGCTGGGGAAAAATCTGAACTCATAGCCGGCCAGTGACCTAGTGACCGAGTGACCGAGCAACCCGACATGAGAATTGTGTATAAAAGTCCGAGCTAAATTCAATGTTGTAAATGACTATTTTGGGCTAGTTGATGATTGTCGAAGCATTGTAAGCTTGGAAAAAAAGATGCTTACCTTTGCCCGAGAGAAAAAGTGGCTTTTCTTTGGATTAGATACATCATGCAATATACACTTTATGAAACATATGTCGAGCGAGACTTATTAACATGGAGTTGCCCCTCCCTTGTATTGGGGCGTACTGATTGATGATGATGTTTATGTTTTCCGCATATTGAAAGAACATTTGATTAATATTGAACGAAGTGTTGTTAAAGAAATGATCTACATGCTTGAGTATTACGAAAAAGAAAAAGTACGGTAGTTCCGCACCCGTCTATAGCGTGGTTGGAAGACACCAAAGGTATGGGGGTGACTTAGCGACAGGGGCGATGACGGTGGGTGGTGGCAGGTGTGGTCCAATAAAGATTTTATATTTATTTTATTAATTTTTATTTTTATTTTGTTTTTAAATTTAATTTTATTCTTTTAATTAAAATTTTGCTTTTTATTTATTATTTTTTTAATTCTTTTTTTATTTTTATTTTTTTAATTCATTTTATTTATTTATTTTTAATTTATTTTAATTTTTAAATTAATTTTTTTTTATTTTTATTTTTATCTTTAATATTTAATATATATTTTTTAATTTTAAAAATTAGTTTTATTTTAAACTTCTTTTTTTTGAATTTTTTTTTTTTAATTTAAAAAAATATATTATTATTATTATTTATTTGAAAATTATATATATATATATATATATATATGCTTTTTTTAATTTAAATTTTTATTGTTTTGAAATTTTTATTTGAATGTTGTTATTAATTTTTTTTTCTTTTTTAATTTAAATTTTCGAATTTTAATTATTTTTTAGTGTAAGTATTTTGATTATTGAATTTCTTTTAATTTTAATTATTTTTTAAATTTCTTTTTCAATTTGTTTATTTTATCATTTTTCTTTAATTATGTTGTTTCTTTTTTTTGTAACTTAATTTTTTTTTTTGTTAATTTTTTTTTTTTGTCTTTAAATTATGAGTTTTTATTTTAATTTTTTTCCTTTTTTTTTTTTTTTTAATTTTTTTTTAATTTATTTAAATTTAAATTTTAATTTATTTATTATTATTTTTTATTATTATTATTTTTTAACACTTTTATTGGTTTACATTTTTATATTTGATTTTTTGTCATGTTTTTTATTTCATTTTTCTCTTATTACCAAAATGAAAATCACCACTCTAAACTAAAAGGATTGATGTTGCATATCGACACTTTTCAAAATTAACATGAAAATCATTAACATTTTAAAACAAATGTTCATAGTTGATAAATAAAACAATTTAAAGTGCTAAAAAATGACCATTTTCTAAATCAACATGTTAAAAAAAAAAAAAATTAAAGTTCCAAAAATATGTAAAACAGGTTATTCATCACCACTTTTCAAAATCGACATGAAAATCATGACATTTAAAATAAAATAAAATAAAAAAAAGACATAAGAAAATTTAAATTATAAACTATGCTAAAAAAAAAAAGTGATTACGAATCACCACTTTTCAAAATGCGGTGTTTTTTTGCCACCTCAAAAAAACGAGTACCGAGTAATTTTCTCGTTTGATTGGTAACTATGTTATTAGATCTTACATATGAATTCTGATCTTATATTGACATAAACTTATGTACTTGTAAACGAGATTGACATAACGCTTGACAATGATAAATAACTTTGTTAGGTCCCTATATTACTAGTACGAGTCCCTTATTGTTATTAGTGTAACCCCCTTATTATTGTGTACCCTTGTAACCCCCATTTTTTGTTATTATTGTGCCCTTAAATTATTATTGTTAGGTCGGCTAGGATTACATTGGCCACTAGGATACATTATGGCCACATGGACTCCTATATATAGAAAGGAGGTTTTATGAAATTGTATCATCCAATAATTGTTCATTTATGTAATGTATTGGAGGTTGCCCTCGTAGTGGCTTATTTCTAAGGCGTTGATATCTCTTTTATTCTATTTTTGGCGGTTACACTTGTTGGTATCAGAGCTTTGGTTCTAGGGTTCTTGCACAAACGAGTCATCGTGGAATTTTTGCTATAAATTTTTTTCTACAAAGTTTTAGAAGCTGAAATTTTTAGGGTGCGACATTGAAATCCTGAGGAACATCGTAAAATTTCAGATCTTGGTTCGCAATATTTTGGAGATATGATCTGTGGAAGTTAATTATTTTCAAGCTCCTAAATAGGTCATTGTGGCATTTGCGCTATAAAGTTTCTGCAAGAAGTTCAAAGAAGCTGAAATTTTTATGGTCTGAAGCCAAAATCCTAAGGACAATCTTCAAAAATTTCAGAGCTTGGTTTTGAAATATTTTCCGGAGATATGATCTGTGGAAGGTAGTGCTTTCGAGGGCTCACGAATTTCATCTCAAAAGGTGATCGTGGAAAATCTTCTTAACTCTCTCTCTACGAGCAGCCGGATTGGAGTGCCGTAAAAATTGGTCACAAGTACAGACTTTAGTTTCTTGGCTATCAATTTCAGAGCCGAAGGACAAAACGGTAGGCACGTGGCAAGTCGGTACAAGTTCGCTCTCTTGAACCGGTCCATAATTAGGTCATTGTGGGAGATTGGACACAACTTTGTCTTGGAGAATCCAAATCAAGTCGGACACTGTGGCATTCGAAAGATGCTTCGGAGGATACGTTGGTACCAAAATTCAAATATTGAAGTGTTTGCAATCACGGGGGGAATAATCCAATTTCAATATCGAGCTCCTGGCTGCAAGAAAAAGGTGTTTTTTTTTTTTCCGGATGCATAAGTCTTGTTTGAAGAATCAATTTGAATTGATTCCAAGGAGCATATTGTAGAATAGATATCAGTATTGGGTTCTAAAAATATGCCCGTAAAAATAATTCAACACCCATTAAGCCTTGAGAAGGCTCTATGACTCATGAAGATGAAGAATTGCAACATGATCTATCGAAATTACAAGAGCAAGTGCGACAAATTTCACTCTACTTAAAGAGCAGCAAAAATGAAATGGAAGTTTTTGAAGAAAGGCATTAAGTGAAGATGGACGGTTTGAAGAAAACCTTAGAAGCCCAAGATGGATGGCATGGAAGAGAGCATAGAGCTAAGATGGATGACATGAAGGACAACATGGAAAACATGAAGAATGATCTAGCGGAGACATCAAAGGTTTGACAAAGTTGATACAAGAAATGTTTCCTAATGGTGAAAGATAGTAGAAGAACCTCATGGTGAGAACAAAATAAATGTTAATCATGATTTCATAAACTCTAATGTTGACGGGAAGAACCACCATATTCCAAAAATGGATATGAGGAAGTTTGATGGAAAGGATCCTTAACATGGACACTACATATGGAGCAATATTTTGATCTCCACAATGTGCAAAACAAACAAAGGTACACATTGCAACTTTACATTTTAGAGCAAAATACATTTGTATGGTATCGATGGCTTTGCTCCCATAAAATTGTCACTTGGTGATTTTTACGGAAAATAATGTACATTATGAGGATACAAAGAGCAACACCTTCTTTAGCCAATTGATAAATCTCACACAAAAGGGTTTAGTGGGGCAGCACATTGAGGACTTCCAAAATTTGAATATAAGGGTGGCCAGTATTCCGAGGAGGAACACAAGATCGATCTCTTCATAGGCACTTTAAAGGATAACATCCAACACGAAATTCGCGTTTTTTGGAACCGGATTCATTGGAGAAGGCATCCAAGTTGGAAAGAAAAGTTGAATGCAAATAATGGCGACAAGGAAGCCTACCCTCCAATTCTATAAAGAAAGAAAGTGTTGCTACGCCTGAATTCCCCTTTACAAGGTTGACACCACAACAATTGGAAGAAAAAAGAGCAAAGAGCTTTGCTACGGTTGTGATCGCAAAATACACTAAAGGTCATAAGTATTTGAGAAGAAATTATTTTACATAGATTGTGAAGAGGAAGAAGAAAATGAACAAGAAGAGGATATACACTAGGAACCCATTAGAAGAGGAAGAAATGAATCCGACCATATCGTGTAATTCTTTGGCGAATTACCACTCACTCAAACTCTCAAGATAGAAGGACATATCAAGAATAAAAGGTAATAGTGTTAAGTTGATTCCGGTAGTACCCCATAATTTTATTCATTGAGTGGCAATTAAATTTGACTTATACGGCACGGAATGTCAAGTGATGGTTGCAAATGGAGAACTATAAATTGCTCTCGGAAAATGCCATAATATCAAGCTAACCATGGGGGAATATGTATTGACTGTTCAATTCTTTCACATTCCTATGGGAGGTGCTGATGTTGAACTAGGAGTCTGATAGTTTACAATCTTTGGGGACGGTAGCTTTTAATTTTCAAGAACTTTTCTTGAAATTTTTTTCAAAAGGAAAGAGTCGAATTATGGGGTATTGTCGGGAAGCCGGGGAAGATAATAAGCTCTAATGTCATGACAAAGCTTCTAAATAAATAACAACAAAGCGTAATTACCAGTGCTCACTAAATTCAACATCAAAATCATCTATTTGCAGGATCTCAACAAGTCTTGGACAATCATTCCAAGGTGTTTAAAACTCCCAAGGACTCCCACTATTCGTGATCATGATCATGCTATTCATTTAGATTCAGTGTTCCTCCAAACATCAAGCCTTATAGATATCCTTACGTCCAAAAGAGCGAAATTGAACGTATGATTCTGCACGAAGTATTGGCGAGGATAATTCAACCTAGTCAAAGTTCTTTCTACGCTCCTGTAGTATTGGTACATAAGAAGGATGGATCATATGAGAATGTACGGATTATAGGGAAGCTCAATAAAAGCTCACCATTAAAGATAAATTTCCCATTCACATGTTGATGGGGTATTGGATGAATTACATGGAGCAATTTATTTTACCAAGTTGGATCTTCGTTGGGATATCATCAAATTAGAATGGTAGAAGATATTCCAAAAACAGCATTTCGAACTCATGAGGGTCATTATGAATTTTTGTTCATGCCTTTTGGCCTTACCAATGCACCTTCTACATTTCAAGGGTTGATGAATTCCATTTTCAAACCCTTTACTCAAAAAATTTGTGCTAGTATTTTTTGTGATATACTAATCTATAACGGAGTCTTGGAAGGATCATATTGAACATGTTGATAGGGTGCTCAAACTATTGCGGGGAGAAACAATTATATGCAAAAACATCCAAATGTTTCTTTGGAGTACAAGAGGTGGAATATACGGGTCATATTGTATCTCACAAGGGTGTTAAATGGAGCCTAACAAAATTACGGCTAGGTAAGGAATGGAAAGTCCCCACAACCATGGCAGGTTACTGAGGATTTCTCAGAATTAACGAGGGTATTATCACAATTTTGTTAAAATTATGGGAGAATATGACACCTCTAACAACATTATTGAAGAAAGATGCATTTTCATGGACTCTTGAAGCAACTAAGGCCTTTGAACATCTTAAAGAGAAATGTGCCTAGCACGGTCTTAGCTACGCCGGACTTCACAAAAACCTTTATTGTGGAATGTGATGCCTCGGGAAATGGAATTGGTGCTATTTCAATGCGGAAAAGACCCATTTCTTTTGAAAGTTGTCCAATAAAAGGAAAGTATTTACGGAAACCTGTTTATGAGAAGGAAATGTTAACAATGTTTACTTGCACTAAAGAAATGGAGAACTTACCTAATGGGAAGACACTTCAAGGTAAAAGCGATCATGATAGTCTTAAACATTTTTTGGAACAAAGACTATCTTCGGAAAAGAGCAACAAAAATGGGTCACAAAGATGTTGGGTTATGACTTTGAAATAATCTACAAGGAAAGCTTAATGTTGTTGCGGATGCACTCTCAAGAAAGAATGAAGGTGGAAGCATTGCTTTGTGCCATTTCTGTTATCAGCCGGATTGGATAACTTGAAGCAAGACTATGAATGGAAGAAGGACAAAGATGTATGGACACTCATTCAAAAGTTGCGGCAAGATCTAGTACATACGATACATTTAGTTGGAAAAATGATTCCTTGTGGTACAGATAACTTATATCTTTGTAAGAATTCCCAACTAAAACAAAAATATTCTTGGAATTGCACACTTCCACTCCTTTAGGGAGACACTCGAATTTTAAAAACTTACCACGGGGTGAAGAAAGAATTTTTGGGATGGCCTTAAATATGATATTCAAAAGTTTGTGGCGGAATGTTTGGTTTTTTGACAAAATAAAGTTGAGACAATTAAGACCCGAGACTTCTACAACCTTTATCCATTCCAAGTCAACGTTGGGAGGAGATTTCAATGGATTTTATCTGAGTTACCTAAGTTTGAAGGAAAGAGTGTCATCATGGTGGCAGTTGATAGACTTACCAAGTATGCACACTTTTGTGCATTATCTCATCCATTTAAAGCAAGTACGGTTGCTACTACATTTATCAGACAAAATTCAAAAGCTACATGGAAGCCCAAGGGTTATTGTGAGCGGCAGTCCCATTTTTAATGGGAAATTTTTGGACGGAGTTATTTTCTTGCTTGGTACTCAATTAGCTCATAGCTCATCTTATCATCCTCGGTCTGATTGTCAAACAGAGATAGTAAATAAATGTTTGGAAGGATATCTTCATTGTTTTGTATACGATAGCTCGACCTGATAGGTCAAGTGGTTACCTCTCGGCGAGTGGTGGTATAACACTTCCTTCAACACTACGGCAAAAATGACCCCATTTATGGCACTTTATGGATATCATCACCATCCATCACATCATCTTTAAGGGAAAATTCGAAGGTTCAACGGTGGAAGATCACATCGAGCATTGGCAAGAAGTTCTCCAACTCTTAAAGGATAACTTTGAATTTGGCACAAAATCGAATGAAACAACGAGCGATCAACATCGCGGCGAGAGAAGTTTTGATTTAGGAGATTGGTATTTTTGACGGCTACAACCATACAAACAAATGTCCCTCAAACAAGCTAAGAAGGATAATAAGTGTGCCATTACTATGGTCCTTACAAGGTGTTGCAAAAGATTGGTACTATGGCATACAAGTTGAGCTTCTAGCTATTGTCGAGTGCATCCGATTTTCCATGTTTCATGCTTAAAGAAGGTTATAGGTGAAAATCTTCAGTTCAAACAATATTGCGAGGAACTTGATGAGGAAGGAAAAATCATATTTGGAACCTGAGAAGCGGTCATGAAACAAGAACTCGCGGCTACGAGAATCGATCAATTTCGAGAGTATCTCATCAAGTGGAAGAACTTACCCAGAAGATTCTACATGTGAGGATGATAATTTTATACGAAGCACCCAGAGCTACTCAAGCGTTGAGGACAACACTTTTTTGAGGGATAGGGGCATGTTAGGTCCCTATATTACTAGTATAGTCCCTTATTGTTATTAGTTTAACCCCCTTATTGTTATTATTGTACCCTTGTAACCCCCATTTTATTATTATTGTGCCCTTAAATTATTATTGTTAGGTCGGCTAGGATTACATTGTGACACTAGGATTACATTATGTACATGGACTCCTATATAGAAAAAGGAGAGTTTGTAAATTGTATAATCCAAGAATTGTTCATTTATGTATGTATTGGAGGTTGCCCCTCGAAGTGGCTTATTTCTAAGGCGTTGATATCTCTTTTCTTCTATTTTTGGGCTTGGTTACACAACAAACTTGTACGTAATAGTGCATTGACATAAGACATGGACAACAACTTATGACTTGTAATCAATAGTAAAAGTAATAAGACATATGCTCATAGATCTCCATGGAGCGAGTTTTGAGAGCATTGGAAGCGAGGTCATATGGATGACTTGAGACATCTTGATTGTGTCATTATCACACGCTTGTGTTCGAAATTTGTAGTAGTACAACAATTTGTTATAGTAGTGTGGGTTTGTCTACTTATAAGCTCTTGATGATTCATGAGAGGTACAATACAACGACATTGTACGATCACCAATTTGAAGCTGATGCAATGGTCATTGGTCAATTATAGTAGTTGATAGTTGATGTGACAACATTTGGTGTGCTTAACTTGTTCGATAGGTTAGTTACTTATTAATTCGATAGTTGGTTATGCGAGTTAGCAATAGTCGATTTAAGGTTTTGCGATTGTATGCGACATCATTATCTTCAATGCAATGTTATTATATTGATTCAAATCATAGGAGATGCGAGGTACGAAAATTGTGAAATGTGGTTTGTAACTCTTCAAAGGTGATTAGAGTCACCCCTTGAGGTTGTGGCTAAGAATACTTCGGGGGTGGAAGGGTGGTGCTAGGCCAAGTCATTTCTGCTGAACATTGGGGGCATCCTTTCGGTTGGGGATGAAAAATTACGGGGTGATGAAGCATCCTTCGACAACATCTAGTAAAAATAGTGCTATAGGGTGTTTGGTTGTCATTCCGGTTGCAACAAGAAGCTATTAGGGTGTTGTAATTTTAAGGTTGTACTTCCTTAAATGGGGGCCAGAGACTCCTTTGGTATACGCTAAAAAACTTGTTCTAATTACCATTTCTTTTAAAAGGGGAGAAGACAATTACTGAAAAAAATTGAGTGGTTTTTTTTTTTTTTTTTTGTTGAGAGGGGTTTTCACCCTAAAAATATTGTGTCTACTATTTTTATCTTTCTTAATTGTTATATAGTTTATTCTTTCGTTTTTATTATTTGATATTGAATTATAATAATATTCTTAAAGATTAACTAATGCTCTCAAAAAGATTAATAAAGTGCTAATTGGTAAGAAATATTGATTCACCCCCTCTCGGTATTTCCATCAATTGGTATGTCGATGAGTTCCTTGATGAGCGGCTTAACGGTTGAAGGTAGATCTCGAGGAGTACGGAGATGGGAAAATCAAATCTAGAAATCCGCAGAAGCTTCATTCAAGGGAAGTGTGAAGTGCACGAAACAATGTACAGAGGGATAATAGAGAGAAAATGAAAGTTTTCATTCATATTGTAATCTCTTCACGGTCTTTAAATTGAATATTAGAAAACACCACGGATTGCGGAGTTTTCTTACATGTTGAAGTTTCCTCATTAAGATTTATTGTGCACATATTTTTTATGGGTGTGTTTGTTTTTCATATATTATTTTCCATTGCATGATATTTATAAAACTCATTATATTTTTGGGTTAAAGTTAAAGTTTAGTTTTCAACTCTTTGCTTAGTAAAAATTCACATATTAGTTAGTTAGGTTTTAATAAAACTAACACTTCAGCTCCCTTTAGTGGTGTATCTTCACTCATCGAATTGTTAAGAGATTACCTACCCTTGAGTAGCTTCGTATATAAAAACCATATAACATGAGCTCAACCAATGTTTTAGTCGAGTTTTTAGTTGGAATCGTTAGCCACACCCTAATGATATAGATTAGCTGATAGAAACATGCAAACTAGAAATGTTCATCTACCTACCAACCCTTTGCAATGCATAAAAAATAGGAACCATAATGTTATATAAGTGGTCACGAACTCAAATTGGTAAAAATTTGAGGATCTTTCATGTAGACAAAACCACATTCATGCGGGGCTTGGCGGAAGTCATATTCTGCAACATTTCCAAAACAACATTCATGCACCAACAACACACATGCAGAGGTAGCGGAACAAGGATTAATTAATGTAGGTAGGTAGCATTTTGTTATTGCCACAACATTGCGTCCCCAACAGTAATTGCCATAAATCTCTTTATTCATCTACACCATATGGGTGGGTAGATATACTATGCTTGCGATGGAATGTTAAGTGGTATGGTTGAAGCTTGCATGCTAAAGTGGTGGTGAGGCACATGGCTCTTATCCAAGGGCCTACATAGTCCGTGAGTAGTTTTAAGAATTTTTGGTTCACTAATTTATTTTTTATTGCGAAAACTATGTTTAAAAAGCACTTTAATGACTTTGTGGATGATTTAACTTTGAGCTAGGGGGAGGGACGCCATTAGCAGGCGCCTGAGCACGCGAGCGAGCCGCGTGGTGACCCCGGGAAAACGGTCGACACGTGCCACGGCTTCCCTTTGTTGCGATTGGTGGGGTTCTTAAACTTTGGAGTTTGCGGTACGTTTAGGGTTTGAAATTTGTTGTTTATGTAGAGCGCAAAAAATGCATTCTTGTTGAACTGGTGTGTGACATTGACCTTCATCGATCTCTGGTTGTGAGGTGTAATGCTTGTGCACTTGGTTTCTATGTGGCTCTATTAAGGATTATATGTTGTTTGCGGTTTGGTACGCATTCATCCTTTGTGCGGCTTTGTGGACTGTTCATAAGTTCAAGCTGTTCTTGGTTGCGGGCTTTATTTTTTGTTTGTACAGTGTTTCGTTTACTGAGTTTTTAAGCAGTTGGGGTGCTTGAATCATTTTGTTTTAGAAAGAACAGGTATGAGTTTGATCTCTAGTTGAGTGGTAGGCTTGCCAGGTATAGAGGTCCATTAGGTAATTTTGCAATTGCTTTGTTTTTAATTTTCCTATTTTTGTAGTAGGTTTTTGCTAATTTGTGTTTTTTCTGAGTAATGGCGAAGTCGCGAGGGTACGTTTGGCTCTCATTGGATTAACACCTCCCATTAGTAATTCTATTCCTAACGAAGCTAGCTTCTGTGTTTTAACACTTAAATTCTATGTTGGAATATTTGGCTCTCTGGTTGTGGTTTTATAGGCTTTTGTGGTTTTTAACAGAATTATGTGTTTTTTAAGACTTAAATGTGGGGTTCTAGAATATTTATCAATTTATAATTTTTATCCACAATTTAGCTTTCTCATATTTTTTACGCAATAATTATTGGCTTCCGGTGCACAAATTGATGCATTGTTTTATAGTTTTAGGCAGTGCGGTGGTAGTTGATCCTTCTTGATGGATTTCGCACTCTGGTAGAGATAACAACTCATGCATACTCTTTGGCTGCTGAATATTTGTTAAGTGCCTGGAGTCTAGCTTAAATAATTTTATGGCAGTCCTTTGCCTTTTGTCTAGTGCCCTCTTGTGGCTTCATTGTAGCATTCCAATGTTGAGATGTTCATTAGAGAAGGAAATGTAAGTTATGCCATTTGTGTATAGTTTGTCTAATTTTCCCACAATCAAGCTTGGTAATCTATTATAAGAATAGTTTTTATTTTTGCGATCGTAGACATCGTTGTTGCATCTAGTTGGAAGATTGTTAGGTCTTCTTGGTAGTTGAGTACAATTTCTAACCTGAAGCTCATTTGACATTTTGATCATCCTACTGATCACTTGAATTCTCTTGATCTTCTTGAAAGATGATTTGGGCCAACGTTGTGCTTAACGACAGCTTCTTAAAAACTTTCCATTCTTAGAACAACGGCTTGATCGATGAAGCAACATCCTTTGACATAGGTTGTTTACTAAACCTCAAAGGTCAAAATTTTATAAAACTAGTTTTATTTATCTTGATGGTATTTTTCAACATTCACACTCCATCCTTCATGATAAATGTAGAGAATGACACTGCCATTATGGTTCACACAATTAGTCTATTATATATTGATCCTTGAATAGTTCCGTGATAATGTATGGGCTTGAGTGAGCATGATCAAAAGGAATATATGATATCTCACCTAGAGTGGATTATGGTCTAGTAGAAATATTAGCTTGAATTTATGATCCGTTCTACATCAAAAATTTTAGATAGAAAGGATATTTAAAAAATATCTATCGTAGCTACCGAGAATGGAAAAATTCAATCCATCGAGTTTTTCTTGTATATGGTTCTTGGTAGGTGGTTGCAAATAAATAAAAATTGGTGTTAAAAAATTATGTATGCCACGATAGGTAATCATTATATGAGTGTGAATGTAGTTGGTGTTAAAGGCTGTCTTCATATTGATTACCTTCACTATAAGTCTTAACCTCATACTCTAGCCTTATGCATCTTGTTCTCTTGTTAGGTGATATCATGTTGATGATTGATTTGAGAGTTATGTTGTGAGATGATGATATTATCATTTGTATTAAGCTGATTTATTGAAGGTTATACTTGTTGGAATTTTTGTATCTTGGCAATATTGTTTTTGCAAAGAAGTTATGGGAAAGTGTCACATGTGAAGAAAGCTATACATACGCATTTTATATTGAACATATTTGTTGTATGTGTGGTGGTGTTGTATTGACTCTTGATTGTTGTATTGGGAACTAAAGAGGGATGATTGATTATGAGAGTTGTATTGTAGAGATGATGGTATTGTGATTAGTATTAACTAGGTTTATGTATTGGAAAATCTAAGTACATACAATATCAATTGCACAACTAATTACAACCACTAAATCGACGTTAACGTATCCCTTTTGTATTAAAAAATGGAGCCAAAATTATCAAAATTTTGTACAGCTGTAGCCTCTACAAATCTTTGTACAACGGTGTCCCTAAACCTTGATTATAGTAGCAATTATCATTTTAGGGCCCAAGGAATTTTTTGGTCCCACTTGTCACTTCTGATCATTCTTTGAAGTGCATGGTCAAAGGCCAGACATGGACACCTTTAGTTCTTCAGAAGCAAAACTAAAATACCCTATGGTAAATTAAATTCATAATGTGTGCACATGGTGATATCCCCTAATGACTTCATACTAGTCACATGGATTACCCAGGTAGGTACAAACAATAACTATCGATTATTTAGTGACTGGGTAGGATTAGGCTAGGTAAACACCTCTTAGTTAGGGTTTTGTTGGGGGTCACATGCCTTGAAGCTGATAGTGTGCACTCTTGTTAATGACATTTTCTACATAGTGGATAAAAAAAATTCCAAGTAGGTTGGAAGGGAGAATCCGGAGCCATAAATTGTTTCATAATTATTTTGATTTGGAGTTGATCCTGTGCTTATTAGATACCCATGTTCTCACCATGGGTTGTTGTAGGTCTGAACCAATGGTTTATTAGAGCTCCATAGCATGGTATGCATTAACTATTTATGAAAACTCTGTATGTTGCGGTTTTATATTGCACATCTCACTATGCTTTCACGGTGGTTGTATAAGAGGTATGCGTTGCTGCATGTTGTGTGTGGATAGATATGTGAGATATATAGTTTCTGAAAATATGATGAAAAATTTGAATTATACTTAGCATTGTAGTAGAGGAAATCTTGGATCTATTAAGACAAAAAAGTCCAAACATATAGAAATTTAGAAAATATTCATAAACTAATAGAATTAACGATGTCTGATATCAAAAACTAGCAATTTAACAACATTCTCCTTCATCATTCTCTCGGAATGTTCCATTATAATAGACTATATATGTTCCTTATAAGATTTATTTGAGTTTATAATGCCACATACGATTATGGAATAAATCCAACCTTCTGTGACAAGAAAAATGAACGAGTCCATCCAAATCCACATCATAATGTGGTTGCAACCAAAAACATATAACACCCTATTCTTTATGGCCTTGAGAATCTTTGAGTTTAGGCAGGTTACGATTGAGCCAAGTGAGTTGGCCTTCCCTAGAAAGGGTTGATTAGGTTGTGGTTGATTTGTTGCCATATAATTGAGACCAATTTGTCCCTTCCAACCATGGGGTGGTACCATACCTCACACTTGCGCTTGGATGTGTGTGATGAGAATACATTGAATTCACACCTCCTGTGGTAGGAATAAAGAGCGAAGTGCGTAAACCCCCATTTTGATAGTGAGGCACTTGAATGTTTATAAGGTCTTGGGAATATTAATTGTATTATTTGCAATATTGTCAATGTGTTGGACATTTCCACTGACTTCATCAAGCATGCTTGATTTATGCTCAACCATATCGGTCATCCCTTGTTCTTGTTCAAGCATTTGTTTAGCCTTTCTTGCTTCCTTTCTTTGTCTTGCCATTTTTGTTGATCCTTCTCTTTTGTGCTCTCTCTCTTTCAAGCCTTTCATATGCTCGATGTTGTCTTGCCATGGAGTCCTTCTTTGCCTTCTTCTCCTTGGCTAGATCCTTTTTTTAATTCTGAATTTCTACTTTTCTTTTCAAACTCAACTAAGAGTTTTATATAGTCTTCGAGGTGAGTAATACCATGAACTTCAGCCCAAACAAAGACTACGGGTGCTCCTTGCTTCATTGACACTCTTTCTCTTTAGTAGCTACGAACCTCCCAAGTAACTACTCCACCCCCCCACTACATGTCATTGCTTGGCACTTACCTTTTAGTATCCATGAAAATTGATTGAAATGTAGTTTTATCTTCATACAGTGCCTCATTATGTGCTTCATCTTCTTCCATTGATCTATTTTCCACAAAAAAATGGCCGTTGCATAATTTAGTAGGTTGTGAATGCATGTTGTTGTGCTTTGTTCAATTGATCCTTGAGACAACACATGTTTGTTCAAACTAATCATGGTTTCATACATGATGGTGGGTTTACTTGTCTTGGAAATTCCAATTGGTCATTTTCAATGTCATTAAAAATATCGGCAATTTCATTTTCAACTACATTTGCATTAACAATATCAACAATTTCATTTTCAACTACATTTGCATTGTCAACTACGCCATTCCCAACAATGTCATTAATAATATCGACGGAAAAACTTCCATGTTCTCAAGTTGGTAGAACAGCACTCCATGTTGCTATCAATTTGTTCATGAATATCTTTGTGTTTCACATACTTTCTCATCATCATCAACATATAAGCATCCTTGAGAGGAAATTATATTACCATTTTACATACATCAACATGTTCATGTACTTATTCTTGCACTTCAACATATGTTTGTACATGCCCACACTTCACGACCATCCACATGAAATTCTTGTACAACCGGTATCATGCATAAGAGCATCATAATTCGGTGGCCAAATTCCTGTCCTCTAAATCTAGCCTTGATATTTGATTAATTGTCAAATCCCTTTTAAAAACTTCCCCAACGCAAGCTCTTCTAGCTCAAACATTTTCACCTCAACCCCTAGATTCTTTTCCATCCATGCAACATGCACGACCTAAAATAGTTCTTGAAAGGACCAAACACACTAACATAAAGGGGTTACTTGTCTGTGGAGGTAGTATGAGCGGACAATATTAAAGGTCAATGCCCAAATTGTTTGCCTCCTCAATTATTTGTACCACCATGTGGCTTCCGCAGCCATCCCAATATCAATAGATGTCTATTATTAGGTGAGACACCACAGCCATAATCAGAAAAGTGGCAAAGCCAATTTAAAAAAGGTTCTTTAGTCATCCATGCATGGGGATGTACAACCATGCATGCACGGTTCACATTTTTGTATATGATTTTTAAGTGATTTTTTACCTTTGAATAGATAAAATCACGGGATTGAGCACCAATTGCATTGACACAACATAAAATGGTTATCCACTCCATTGCTCTTAGGAAAAATATTTGGCATGTTTCGGCTCCCTCTCTTGGCGATTACCCGCGTGCCACAATTCCTTCACACTTTTGTAAACTTGTTTCATCATAATTTAATATATGGTTTGCACCATAAGAATGTTTATCGTATGCACTAGGAAAAGTGTCATAGAACTTGCCTAGCTGAAACAATTTAATGCTCTTGTCTCTATCGAGGCCCATGACTATATGAAATACAAGGTACGGATGCCTTTTTTTAAATGCAAACCTGTGATTTACCGAAACCCATCTTTGAATGGGTTTGTCCTCCCTTAATGATTTGAGAAAATGTGGATTTTAGTTGACTCTAGCCCATGTCCCAAATTGGGCCATTTCTTTACACCTCAACCACCTCGGCCTCCTCCTCTTGAGTCATAAGTATGAGGCTCTCGTTGGTATGAGTGACCATTTATCCAATAATGTATTGATGAGGAGAATACCACATTTCTTTGCGGATGTTTAGGCCCAGATATCCATTAAACTCTATGCGTCAATTGTAGCTATCATTTCTTCATAACTCTTATAGTCATGAAATATTTTAGTTGAACTTTCCCCTTGAAGCGTAGTTGTGAGGTGGCTTTTATGGGTGATAGTGTGACAACACAAGCTTCAACATAGTCATCCTCAACAACATTTCTTAGAGCATTGTTGACATTCACATCACATCCTTTCCTCATCGATGAAGTGCATCATGTCTAGGCACCCTAGTATCTTGCCACTTCTCCTTGTACGAGCTACATAACTAACTCTTGCCATAGATGCAACTACTTGAAATTTATTGCATGCATTTGATTAAGAATCATTGAAAAGTATGCTTTCATACAAGCCAAACATATCTTTTCTTTATTACGGGGTATCAACATGTATGTTAGTATAAACTCAAGAGATTTTCATACATATGGATTTTTTACGGTATCCTAAAAAAACAAATCTACGAGATGGAATTAGTTGTATGTCTTCAATATATCGGTGATTATTGTTTTGATAACTTGTTTTACACTTAAAATACAATGACTATTTTGATAACTTGTTTATAAAATCTAGTATTGTGTCCTCCTTTGAGTATACATATTCTTTATAAAAGCTAGTATTGTTTCCTCCTTTGGTCTATACAAAGGATTGTTGAACTTATTTGAAACAAATTACATCATAATAGCTACTATTAAACAAGGTTACTCATATTTGGTTCAATCTTGATACGAGAATATATTAAACAAGGCTACTCATATTTGGGTTAATCTGGATATAGAATAAATCTGAACACGATAGTTTTCATTAAAGAGTTCTTTCGGCGGAGTCTTTCTTGATTTGTCTTCAAGGGATTAAAGAGCTTGCAAAAGTAATAGACCTTGACAATGATTAGATTCCTAAGTTTTGATTAGGAAGACATGGTAATTTTGATTTCTGAGACATGTCAACACAACCCATTTTCTCTTGAACACCTTGACGAAAGAGGGCAGGATAATGGTCACTAGCTCCATGAGTCACGTTATTCCCTTCCATTTTATAATAGTTTACAATGTATGACTCTCATCATCTCTTCATCCTTTTCCATATACAAAATCCTATAATAATAATAATAATAATAATCTGAGCATGATTTTATTTATAGCCTCTTATTACGGGAAGCCAAAGTACTATTGAACTTCTTGAGACACTTAGGGTTGATCTTATCGGTAAATCTGTAACAATTACTATTGTGTCTCTTGGTTTTATACATTCTGAATTAACATCCATAGAATGTTCGGTAAGAGCAATATTACAACACTAATCTCTATTGTCTCTTACAAAGCGAGTCTCATGTTTATAGTGCTTTGGGAAGACATGAATTTATGGGCCAATAAAAGGTCTTACGTACGAACATAGCTAAAGCTCACTTGAAGGAATCTTCTTGAGGCACAAATAAGGTCTTAGGTCTTGGGAGGTCTAACTTTGAAGCTATAGTGAATGCCATATATGTTTGTTAGCTCTTGGAAGGTCTTACTTGAAGTAATTGTCATGGTCTGTAAGTTTTTGTTAGTTGAGCTTCTCAGCTCTTCCTTGAGTCCTTATTGGTCTTACCAAAGTTAAGAAAGTTTCTCAACTATTCCTTTAAGTAAGGCCTAAGATGCATTATTCTTCTAGAAGCCTAAAGGTAAATGTCTTCTTAGCAATCGAAGGACTCATTTGTTTAGTCTGAGGCTTCCAACAAATTCAATGTTATATTACGTATTGTTCAATGTCTGTGCCATCGGGTTCTCATTTGGGCTTACCTTTGGTAGAAGCACGAAAGGTAAGGTTTCGGGCTTATCTTTGATGAAACTGTAAGGTAAAGGTCTTGGTCGCATAGTTGGATGACGTGTTTGTTTGGTCTGGCAGGCCTTCAGCAAATTCAATGTTATGTTGTGAATTGTTCAATATTCCATATTTAACATCACCGATTTATCATTGTAAGGAAGGATAGTTATATTATTTTGACCGCTTTTCGGAAAGCTACCATGGTGGTTCCCATGGCGAGAATAGAGGATGCCACATCGTGTTGAAGTTGCATTGAGGGAAAAGCAAGATTTGATAAATCCTAGGTGGTATTCATACTTGTTGTGGTTCGGAATAATGCGTGAAATTTTGGGAGGCCACCCAAAGTATTCATCTAAGGACAAGCCCCTACAAGATGAGTAGAGATTGTTTGCAATTACATTTTTTGGGGAAATAACATACACACTCTCTTTAAAACATTGAAACTTGCCTAGGCATTAGGATGAATTGGTGTTCAACTTCTCAATGAGTTCTATTCTTTTCATCTGTAGCTAGCCATACTAGCCAATGCAACATTATGGTTGTGTCCTATTTCATTGAACAAGGAAAATAGAAAAAATTGTATATTTTCATAAAAATTAGTATCAAGAAAAGCCCAAATAAAGACATAGAAATGAAAATAAGAAAGCCGAAATAAAGACTCACAAATTAAAATAAAAATGTAAGAAAATTGTGTTGTAGTGAAAAAACCTACTATGAATATCTTTATGAAATGTTTTAGTTGTGTTTTTGTATTGGTTTTCTCTTGAGATAATTGAATAGTTTGAATGTGAAACATCAGCTTCAACGATGTGATTGAACTTATTTTATAGTTTTTCTTGAGTTGAATTTAATTGGTGATAATGATGGACATGGATTGCAATGGCTTCAGCTGCGAGTGTGATCGAAATTGAATTTGATGTAGTCAATGAAATTTGAGAATTTTTTTTGTCCATGTTCTTTGATGTTTTAATGGGAAATAGAATAGGTTGAATGTCATTTATTGAAATTATTGGGTGGAGATTTAACATTTATTGTATGCAGGTGTGAGTTTAAGAAAATATTGTTATTGGGTGGGTGTAATTATTGAACACAATGGGTTTAAATTATGAATAAAACGATGAATTATGGCTGCCATACATTAACTTTTATTATGTGCGGGAGTATGTATATGCGATTGAGAAGAAAAGAAAGAAAGAAAGTACTTTCAACATCCACGAGGCTAAAAATAGCTTATGGAATGATTGCTTCTCCATGCGGCTCCTTCATTATTTTCCCGCAGGTTTACAATACATGCTCCCAACTTCTCGACAAACTCTTCGTTGAATGAGATTATCCTAGGAAACTGTGCCAGGACTACCTACATAATTTTCCCTTATGTGTGAGAGCCTCGCATTCAAAATGAAATGTTTTTTTGTTTCACTTTTCCGGAAGAGCAAAATGCATACTCTTTCTGCCACATTTCTTTTGGCCTTTCAGTCCTTGTTTCACGGAGTTGATGGAATTAGTCCTTAATTGAAAGTAAGAATTTTAGATCTCCCGGAAATATTGGCTCCTAGTACGCTTTTGCGTGATTATGAGTAGGGTTAAGCTGCTAATGTAGTACTTCTTCTTTCTACAACTCTTTCTCCCAGCGCTTTTGTGGAAGTTTATCCATAACAAAAAATTTATCTCTTTACTATTTGTAGGACACATGCTCGAAAATACCCCATTTACTAAACCATTTTTATTTTGCCGCATCCAAGTCTTCCTTCTTTTGCCCCTACAATCGTCATTAAAAACAACCTTAGGTCATCTGTCTTCCATTTGCTCAAGTGCTTTGCACCAAATACCTTATGACTACTTATTTTAAAATTGCTTCAACAAGACAACACTGTTTCATAATAAGATATGCTTGTAAGAAAGTGCACTTTTAATTTGGAGTTTGTTTGTCAGGCTCTTCTGAAATTTTCTCCAGCGTTGTTTCCTTCATCTAAAATTTGTCTTTCTTTATTATAATTCACAACCGTAGAAGATCATGGAAGTCGCTAGAATCCCCAAAAAGAGTTAGAGTGATTTTCTAGTCCCATAGCTCTGCCTCTACCTGTTTTGAAGAGCATGAAAATGCTTTCAACCCTCCATAGTTCTTTTCTTTCTACAACCCTCCCAACTTAAATTTTTGGTAAATCAATTTCCAGGTATTTGTAATTTGCAATTTCTTCTATAATGTTGCTTTCAAGTAGAA
This sequence comes from Pinus albicaulis, assembly GCA_034641835.2. Classification (NCBI taxonomy): domain Eukaryota; kingdom Viridiplantae; phylum Streptophyta; class Pinopsida; order Pinales; family Pinaceae; genus Pinus; species Pinus albicaulis. The sequence continues at coordinate 172,924 of JAXQQM020080286.1, forward strand.
CTTATGTTAGTTGTACTTTATTTTATTGAAAACACTACTTTCGTTTTGCTAATATTGAATTGCATCCCTACCCTTCTACAAAAATGCTCAAGGGAACGTAAGTTCTCTTGCAAACCAAGAAACGTTTAGCAATCGGTATAGGGCATACGCATACAAAGAAGCCTTATAACGAACACTAGTGAATCTTTTTATCACCCCCTTCCGCATTTAGCCACTCTTCAAGCTTGTTAATATATAAACCAAAAGGGTAGGGGCAATGGGAAACCTTGTATTCATCCTCCTTCAAACTTTGAGAAATTCTGTGATACTAATTTTGACTCTCTTCATATAGCCTATGCTACATTTGCCTCTCAAATGCAGGGAACCCCCAAGTTCCTCCATTAAATGCCAAAGCTTATCCCTAGGAACCATGTCAAAGGCTTTTAAAAATCACTCAAAAACAACAAAAAACTTCTTCCTTTTTTTCCAAAGTTTTCAATGATGTGCCTTAAAGTTATACAATGATCGAAGTTTGTGGAATGTTTAGGTCTAAAATAGCTTACCCTTTAGCACGTTTATCTCTTTCTTAACCCTTGCTTGATTTTATTTTCTATCATGCTTCCAAATAACTACCAAACAAGGGTTTATCATTATGGTTACGTAATTGGAGGGATTATTGGCGATCACCACTCTTGAAAGAGGTATTGTCATACTAAGGTTGTCAATGTTGTGGGAACCTAACGTATCTTGTTGTTGAAATTTTTTGTGATGTGAGGTGAAAGAATTTTAAGCCCCCCTTTATGAATACTCTACTTGGAGTTGATTAAGTTTGATGGTGGGGTTGAAGTGACTACTAGTTTATTATACGGAATGGACCATTTGGAAGGATTAATGGTTTTTTTATGAGTTTTCTAGTTGAGACAATAGGATTTGTACTCTTAACACTTATTAAACTATTTCTTAATACTTATTAAACTGTTTATGGAGTTAATTTACCTCGATGTTTTTGAGAAATTTTGGACATAATTTAAAATATATTTGGACTTGTTGTGATGTACAAACAACCTCCCCATTTAAAATTTTATATTGAAGTTTTTAATAAAATGGGTCCCTTTTCTTTGAATAGTTATGAGGGGATCCAATAAAAGGATTTAAGAAATCCGATTTATCCCTTGAAATAGAGTCAAACCCCAACAAAAATAAAAACACATAAAGGCCTTTATCGCATTTTCGGATTTTTTCAAATTTTAGAATTAAATATATTATTATTCAACCCCGATGCGATTAAACAATCGCAAAAGTGCATGTCGCATCGAACATGAGTCCAAGTCTTTCACACCTTGAAAAGTTTCGATGCGATGAGCCCAACTCATAATCGCAATCGCAAATCGAAGTAAATTCTTGTACACCCTTTTAGCTAAATCGTCGTAATCTTCCGCGAATCGGAAAATTCAATATCACATCTTCATGCATCCTTTTTTCTGATACGATAAATTAAATCACAAATCGCTCATCGCCAAATAGCATAACTCATATCTAAAGATAATCAGCTTAAAATATGCAATGTGATGTCATTATTTCATAAACATATATTGAAAAGGTAAAATAAACCATTTTTATGATGCATCGTGCCATCCTTTTGACCTCGTGATAATCGGACATACTTAAATGTAAAATGGGGATACCAAACACGATATTTAAAACTTCCGATCTTCGATATACAATTATCGTTGATCGGAAAATCTTAAAAAGTTATGGTATGAACGCTTTAAAAGGACCGTTATGAATGTGCGACGAGACGCTTAAAATGGCATTAAAATCTCACACTATATGAGAAAAATCATTAATAGATATTCATGGTTAGAGCCGTCACGCATTTCAACTTCAATGGAATAATATTTCTTTAGTCCATCCATCTTTATTGTGATTAAATGCTATCATCTCCTTCATTTGGTATTCATTCTTAAAAGAATTTTTCCATCATTCTGTCATATGCTCCATTGTGTAGACACAGGAAAACCTACGAAGTCATGAAAATGTAAAAAATCCAAGAAGCGAGTCCCAGATTGTTCCAAAGAGCAAGCAGCATTGAGATTCTTGTTAATGCTTGATACAACTTTGTCTCGGGTCTTGGCAAAACTTCATGGAAAAGGAGTTTATAATCTGCGGAAGTAGAGAATCCAACTATAATTTCATAAGAAGAGATGGAGGCGATTCGGATAAAATTAAAGAGCACTCTTAAATAATTGGCAAACTCCTATCTTCACAAAATAACAATAACAAATGTTCTCCTATATAATGACTTAGTAAGTTGGGTTATGAAAGCATCGGTATAACGGACGAGCATTCTTTATGTTAGATGGAGGATGTTCGGTCTTTCAGCAGAAGACATCGAAAGAAAATGTACCCAACACCGGACCCTCAACAAATCTACGGCAAAGCCTTTACGGGAAGACCGCCCAAGACAACGAAGTGGAGTCGAGGATCCCATTAGAGATTGGAGACATTTTCTGAGAAACATAAGCATGAATCTTCTGGTATGTATAGTGAATATTTGGCATCTCACTTATTTTTATCTTTGTTGTTATGATGTGTAGATATTTTGGAAGCCTTGACACAAAAATTTTACATTGAGATGGTACCATGGTGAAGCTGTTAATTGGAGCATCATGGATTGGCCAAAGTAAAATCCTTGACTACGAGGAAAAATAGGTTTGTAACCACCATATAATACCCCCATTCTGTAACGAATTGCTATCATTGATACCATATGTTTCAATTGATTTCCTATTTTAGAGGTACAAAAATGGACTCCTCAAAGTCAATTCCTATCCACATTTATCACAAATGTCTGTGGAAATCCTATTATAAAGACCACATATACGAAATTTGTCATGATTCATTTCGATTCTGTAGTTTGTACACTGACAGAGAAATTATCTACACACGGTCTGCAAAGGAAAATAAACAATAGCGAGCATAAAACATAAAACAGAGATAAACACGAGAGATTTTCCCTGGATCCCAAATTGGGACGACCGGCTTGATTTTTCATTCTATTCCTTTTAGTGTTACAACACATATATATACATCTTTGAAACCTTAATAAACCCAAATCCATTAACCCCGGATTTAACATAACTCGTATTCCCTTTGACCGGATCTACAAAATACCATTGTGGGTCGAAAACCATCGTACCCCAAAACCATGTGCAAACTCATGCACAAAACATGGGTGGGTCCGCATATGAGTGGGACCGTGGGGCTAGTCGTGGAAAGAATATAACACATACCCAACATTCTCCCACTTGTTGTTTTCTTTCCACGGGGGGCCACAGGAGAGCTTAGTCATTTGGCCAATTCTTCAACACCCATTGTTTCTCTACACCAAGAGAACTTCTGAGTGCTCACAGACTTCGTCAATGCATCTGCAAAATTCTTCAAAGTGTCCACCTTTACTAGTAACACCCTTTAGCCTCAACCATATCTCTAACAAAGTGATATTGAACATCAATGTGCTTTGTCTTTGAATGATAAGCAGGGTTCTTAGCCAAGAAAATTGCACTTTGGCTATCACAGTCTATCCTTATAGCTTGCTGTACCAACCCCATACTTGAACACAATCTTTGCAACCAAACTGCTTCCTTACTTGCATGAGTGGCTGCTATGTATTCTGCCTCTGTAGTTGAAAGAGCCACTACAGACTGTCTTTTACTCATCCAACTGACTGTGCCTCCAAATAGGCTAAACACATACCCACTTGTAGATCTTCTTTGGTCCATATCTCCAGCCCAGTCTGCATCAACAAAACCACGAATTTCCAACATTCTTTCCAATCCTGGTCTTCCCTGGTAGCACAAGCCATAATCACTAGTGCCACGTAAATATCTGAAAACCCGCTTCACTACTGTCCAATGCTCCTTCCCTGGGTTTGACATAAACCTGCTCAATACTCCCACTGCATGTGCAATGTCTGGTCTAGTAAAGACCATTGCATACATCAGGCTACCCACTACACTTGCATATGGAACACGGGACATATCCTCCTCTTCTTCTTGTGTCTTGGGACACTGTTCAGCAGATAGCTTTACACCTACAGGAATAGGAACATTCACCGGTTTACTATCCCGCATATTGAACCTCTGCAATATAGTCTCGACATACTTCCTCTGGTTTAACCAGAGCTTCCTCTTTGCCCGATCTCTCTTAATTTCCATGCCCAAAATATAGTTTGCAGCACCCAGATCCTTCATGTCGAATTTGGAGAACAGCTGGGTCTTCAAATCTTGGATAATTTCTTTATCATTTCCAATCAACAACATATCATCCACATACAAGACCAAATAAATAACACGGTCACCAATTAATTTAAAATAAACACAGTGATCCTCCTTGCTTCTGGTGAAGCCAAGTCCCCCTATATAGGTATCAAATTTCTGATACCACATCCTTGGTGACTGTTTTAACCCATACAGAGACTTCTTCAACCTGCATACCAGTTCTTTCTTACCCTTCACCATAAAACCTTCAGGTTGCTTCATGTAGATCTCCTCTTCTAGATCCTCGTGAAGAAATGTTGTCTTCACATCCATCTGTTCTATCTCAAAATCAAATGCAGCAGCAACAGATAAAAGTAATCTAATAGAAGTAACCTTGGAAACAGGAGAAAAAATATCACCAAAATCAATTCCCGGCACCTGGGAATAACCTTTTGCTACCAACCGAGCTTTGTATTTCTCCACCTTGCCTTCTACATTCATCTTCTTCTTAAACACCCATTTTCTCCCAATGGGCTTCCTTCCAGCCGGCAACTCCACCAGATTCCATGCCTCATTTTTGTGCAAGGATGCCATTTCATCAACCATGGCCTCCTTCCAGAGTTTTCCATCCTCAGAATCTACTGCCTCCCTGACAGTTCTGGGATCATCATCAGTTATAGTTAAGGCAAAACCCGAACAGAAAGCAGATGGACTATACCTTTCTGGTTGCCTTCTTTCCCGAACTGATCTTCTCAAAGCTGGAGTTTGTGGCTCTTCATCTTCTGAGTCTTCTTCTGTTGTAGAGTCTGATTCATCCTCCTTTAGCTCAAACTCTATCTTCTCAAGTTCCTTTGGTAGGACTTCATGTTTAACAACATCTTTCACTTCTCTAAACACCACATCTTGGCTGTACACAACCTTCCTTGTTTCTGGGTTCCAAAGCTTGTAACCCTTAAACCATCCTTATACCCAATAAAGATGCACCTTTCAGATTTATTATCCAACTTGGTCCTTTTCTCCTTTGGAACATGTACATATGCATCACATCCAAATACCCTTAGATGTGAAAGAGAGGGTTTCTTACCAGTCCATACCTCATGTGGAGTCTTATCCTCCAACACCGATGAAGGTGATCTGTTAACTAAGTAACATGCAGTCTCCATTACCTCTGCCCAGAATTCTTGTCCTAACCCGGTACCACTGAGCATGCTTCTTGCCTTTTCCATCAGTGTTCTATTCATTCTTTCTGCAACTCCATTTTGCTGAGGTGTGTATGGAGTAGTCTTCTGCCGTGCTATACCACACTTCTTGCAGAACTCTTCAAATTCCTTCTTGCAGAACTCCCCACCATTATCTGTCCTCAACGCCTTTATCTTCTTCTCTGTCTGGTTTTCCACCAGAGCCTTAAATTTTTTAAATTTGTCAAAGACTTCAGATTTCTTCCTCAAGAATGAAACAGTTGTATTCTGAGAAGTCATCTTCAGGTGAAACATAGTGACTTGACTTTCCTGATGGAACTGGCATAGGTCCAAACACATCACCGTACACGTTCTAATATCTTGTTTTCCCTCTTAGCACCATGAAAACTCACCCGACTCCCGCTCCCATGTACACAATGTTCACAAATCGAAATCCGTAGAGAAATTTAGATATATCTTCTACCATACCATTTCTATGCAAACATCCAAAGGTCCTTCTCTCCAATATGTCCAAGCCTTTGATGCCATAGCATGGTCTTTTCTCCAGAGACAGCTAGGCTTTTCGCTCCACTTTCAGGAACCACATAACTATTACACCCATCAATAATAGTGCTACCTTGTAGCTTGTACAGAGTTCCAGTCCAAACTCCCCGCATTAATACCAATGCTCCCCGAAACATCTTGCAGGCATCTTTCTCGAACACTGTTTTTACACCTGCATCATCCATCTCGCTTATAGAAATCAGATTTCTGACCAATGCAGGAATATGCAAAACACCAGGAAGTGTTCTAATCCTTCCACCTTGCAGCTTCAGCTAGACCTTTCCACATCCGACGATTCTGGCCTTCTTATCATCCCCTAGGAAGACATCACCATCATATTTCTCATACTCACAGAACCACTCCCTATGGGGAGTGAAGTGAAAGGATGCACCTGAGTCAAACAACCATGACTCATGATCTACATGTGTATTTGAAGAAGAAGCCAAATACACATCCCCACCTTCATCCGAGATGATTTTTGCCTCTGCAGTAGGAGCTTCATTAGATCCCTTTCCTTTCTCAGAGCTTTAGATCTGGGTCATTCTTTTGTAGTGTCCTTCCTTTCCGCATTTCCAAAGACACCTTACAAACTTTCCGGGGAGATTTAGATCTCCCTCTAGATTTAGATCTCCCACTTGAAACCTTATTCTGTTTCTATTCGGGACCTTCCTCGCATGCATAAGGCATCTCCATTTTGACCTCCACATTTCTCCGTCTCATTTCCTCCGACAAACAGGCTGAGACAATGTACGTCACATCAAAATTCAAGGCAGTTGTCTTGCTACATATTGTGGTCAACCAGACTGTCCCACGAGTCCGGTAGAGAACACAACAAACTGATGAACTTATCTTCATATGAGATTTTAATATCAACAGATGACAGCTGACTTACCACAGTATTGAAGGCGTTCAGATGCTCTGTCACCGAGTCTCCATCCTTCATCCTGAGGTTATACAACTTTTTCCGCAGGAACAACTTATTCACCAGAGACTTAGATTGGTACAAATTCCCAAGTTTTTCCCACAAATTCTTCGCCGTAGCTTCCCCAGATACATTCAACAATACTAAATCTGAGACACACAACCGTATTGTGATTTTAGCTTTCCGATCCAGTTTATTCCAGTCTTCATATGACATTGCCGTTGGTTTAGTACCTGGATCTACCGCGATCCATTGATCTTTATCCACCAGCAGATCCTCCATCTTGAGCTTCCACAACTCAAAACTCTTACCATTAAATTTCTCGATCTCTACCTTTTCGCCGCTCGCCATCTTCTTTCACCGCAAGAATCAATCCTGCAGATCTCCCACTGAATAGGGTCTACCTCAGGCCCGAACTAAAAACCCTCAGTAGCAAAGGCATCCCCTTGAAGCCGAACCTGGCTTTGATACCAAATGTAGGTTTTAACCCTGAACAGAAATTATCTACACACGAATTTTATAACAGAAAATAAACAATAGTGAGAGCATAAAACATAAAACAGATAAACACAGAGATTTTCCCCTGGATCCCAAATTGGGACGACCAGCTTGATTTTTCATTCTATTCCTTTTAGTGTTACAACACATATATATACATGCCGAAGCATACATAAACCCCAATCCATTAACCCTGGATTAGAACATAATTGTAGTTCCCTTGACCGGATCTACAAAATACCAGGGGTCGAAAACCATCGTACCCCAAAACCATGTGCAAACTCATGCACAAAACATGGGTGGGTCTGCATATGAGTGGGACCACATACCAAAAAAAATTTCGTCGGGGCGCTGCCCCGAACCCCGACAGGGGGGGCTACCACCCCCCTGCTGCGCCCGACGCAACATACAGCACGTGGGGCTAGTCGTGGAAAGAATATAACACATACCCAACAAGT